>JADRCD010237202.1:0-23390 GCA_019843815.1 Montemys delectorum | reverse complement strand
ACTTGGTGCTATCAGGTACTTGGTACTGTGGGTATTTGGTGCTATCAAGAAAAATCTCATCCAGTAGAGTGATATATGGTTCGGAGGCTTCACTTGTCCTTACATTGTTAGAAAACCTATGTGTGAGTGTATGGTCTTGGTTCCCGGCTTGCTGCTTAGAGTCAGCCCTTGGGCTTCAAGTCCTGCATTTCCAGGCTTCTGGCTTTGACTTGCTGACTTGTTGTTGGGACTCCCTCCATTTGGGCACTGCACATGGGTGAGCTGTCCACCGGAAAGCCCTCCGAGCTGCTCGCACTGTCCTCTTAGCTGTCCTAATGCTCTTCTCTCCAATTACGACTTTTTCCTTTGCCTTCACTCGCTGCCTTCCATTCTCATCTGGCAAGCAAAGATTATATCATGAATATTTTATAACTCCACAGTGCCAGCATAGACAAGGCCATTCATAGCCAAGTGACTTAAAAGATTGCCCCCCCCATACTTAGCCCATGACTGGCACAGAGCAGGCAGGCAATCAGTAAAATACACTTTAGCCATTGAAGGCAATTGGCCATAGGTCACTTAGTCTTTAATGGTCAGGTCTATCTTGTGTTTCTAGAACTTTCCCCATTTTCCATGATGAGGAATTGAAGACAGAAAGAGAGTTCAGGAGAACAAGGGAACAGTTTCACTTGGAGGGCCCATCCGATTTGTATCTCACAGAGAAGGTGAGAATCTAATAATTTCAAGATCCAGACACAGAGTCACACAGACAGACAGGCAAACACAGGCCCAGACTGCACACACATACACACACACACACACATACACACACACACACACTGTCTTAGTTAGTGTTTTACTGCTGTGAACAGACACCATGACCAAGGCTACTCTTATAAGGCTAACATTTAATTGGGGCTGGCTTACAGGTTCAGAGGTTCAGTCCAGTATCATCAAATAGGGAGCATGGCAGCATCCAGGCAGGCATGGTGCAGGAGGAGCTGAGGGTTCTACATCTGAAGGCTGCTAGCAGAATACTGGCTTCCAGGCAGCTAGGATGAGGGTCTTAAAACCCACAGTGACACACCTACTCCAACAGGGCCACACCTCCAAATAGTGCCATTCCCTGGGCCAAGCATATTCAAACCATGACACACACACACACACATATACACACATATACACAAATATATACATACAAGTACACACACAAATACACACATTCAGATATATGCACACACATACAGATATACACACACGTACATGTGCATGCACACACACACACACACACACACACACACACATACACATACACACACATACGTGGGTACACGCACACTTTCTGGTTGCCTCCAGACTGACATTTTCCCAGAGGCCCTGTTCCTTGACCCCTCCAGGAGGCTTGCTGAGGGACCTGGACAGACACTGGCCCGCAGCCTGACCCTGCAGCTGCCCTAATAACTCTGTGGGTGCAGAAAGAGCATTTTTCCTAAGAAGAATGAAGCTGTGGGGCCTGGCATGATGTGGGGTGCCCAGAAAGGACTAGATCTGGTGCACAAGGCAATGCCCACTCTGGAAAGGCGGAGTGGGCCTTCCGATGTAGGGCTTATCTGTAATTATTTTCACAAGTTCTTGAAAAAAAAAAAAAAAACTCATTCTACCAAAATAACTCTGCCTTGCTGGAGAAGGCCAAAAATATGCCACCGTTTTTAGTTCCGAGCCCCCAAGCACCTGCTAACTGGCAAAAACGCTGATCCTCACTCTTTCCTCAAAGGTAAAAAAGGCCTGCCTAATCTAGTGATTCATCTCATTCAGAGTGCAGACTCCTTTGAGAACTGGAAAGAGTCCACACCTCAGGGAAATGTACACACACACACACACACACACACACACACACACACACACACACACACACAAACCATGGGCTAGGCTGTTCTCCCGTCGCAGACACCAGAAGCCAGCACTGACTAATTTAAGCACAAGAAGGAATTAATGGAAGGAAATGGAGCAGGAGAAGGAGCAGAACTGTTTGGGATCTAGATGGCAGGAACGAACGCCTAGCCAGCGCAATTGCCACCGATCCATACTTCCTCCTGCTGTTCGTCCTTCTCAGGCCTCCTGCAGGGATTCAGTTAGGCCTGGCTCAGAACTCTCCAGCTCCTTCTTAGCTAGGGCAGGGAATCTTCTTGGTGACCCACATTCCATGAAGAGGAAATACCTTGGAGATTGGAGCCTAGGGTCCTGGCACTCTCAGGAGAGGAAAGAATGATATGAGCAATCTAAAACATAAAATAAAACAAAATAAAACAAAAGCACATGGAAGAATAAAAATAAATTCAAAAATAATAAGTACATACACTCACTGAGAAGTCTGCCCATCTTAGTGGAGTGGAATGAGATCATGAATCTTTATCATGGACCCTGCTCTAAAGACTAGGATCTACAAACCCCTAAATACGCTACATCCTAGGACCTTCTATAATATATCCTGACCCCTGAGGGTCTGTGGATTTGTTTGTAGTCAGAGGACCTGAAGTAAAAACGATTTTCTGATAATGCCAAACACAAGGACAGAGATACTCAAGAGCTAACAGCGTCAATGAAGAAGCTAGGCAGACTGACAGATCGGAGCCTGTCCAGGACCTGACCCTGGGTTCCTGCATTGCTCTGTTAGGATGTACATACCTTTATGCAAGCAAGAGGCTCTGGTATGATCCTACCTGAGCTGGCCCAGAACCAACAAGCCTTCCAGTGACACAAGTCCTGGCAAGGAGTGGACACAAGTCCATGACCAGGAGAAATCTACTGTACCAAGAAAAATGCTCCCGAGTATGTGGGGCTATAGCACTTGACTTCCAAGGACTCTAATGTGAGTTCAACCCCCAGCAGATCTGCAAACATCCTATTAGGGATATTATATAGCACTAGACCTGAAGCTTAATCAGAATAAGCTTACTAAGAGTAAGCAGCAGGCTTACTCTGCCTCTCTGTAAAGCTACTACTTGGAGCAGGATGGTTATGGCTGTTTTTGGATGAATTTCCCATTTCCAAGCTGTGCAGCTCAGTCCCTGGGCAGACAAGTAAAGCCTATGCAGGAACCACTATGATGGTCCTCTGCCTGCTCCTCTAGAAACATCTCCAGTCCCTATGACTCTCACACACTCACTTCAGCCCACAGCCACCTCCTTCCACCTCCTCACCCTCCCTAAGAGCTTGAGGCTATCTCATGGATCATAATTTTGACAACAGGCTCTCTCCCAATGCTGCAAATGCCAACTTATTTCCAGTCCCAACTCTTACATTTTATGCTTTACAGAAATCTTCATGCAGCCAAATTACATCTGACGCCCACTCAATGGCCTATGCTTATTTCTCACAGTCCCTATCATTTATCATAACGGGAGAGAGTCGTTGGGCTATGTACTATCTTTGGTCCCTCCAACACGACGAATTCCGTAAGGGTGGACTTGACATATGTCTCCCTTGACTTTTTAACCCTAGTATCAAGTACAAGTCAGGTGACTCTCAAATTTATGTTGGATTCATGTTGCTTTATATTATTACAGAAGATGAGAAATTAGTAAATCTAAAGAACAATTTATTCACTGATAGTATGGTGATAAAAACAGATAGGAAACATTCGTTCCTGGCAGAACCAGAGAATATTCCTCATTCTTTTAACCTCAGGAGTAATGAGAGCCAAGAAAGTGTGTGGAACATGGCCAAATATGGGTTATGGTTTCAATTAAATTGAAGAGCTCATGTATTGCTTTTGGTTGCTATAGTAACAGAGCCCCATCTCACAAGGATGACTGTATAATATGATAAAGCCAATACAAATAAATTAATAATTTATATGGATGAGGCAAGAAATGGTCTGGTTAGCTTCACTTTGCAGAGTAACCCAAGTTGGAGTCATGAAGGTTCTCTGTGCTGCAAAAGATGCCTCCTTGAAATTGGGTTATGTAGAAGAGGGTTAAGTCAGGTCACACTATGTGATGAACCAGTTTTACAAATATATAGGGAAGTATATAAGACTATGATCAACTGAAATGCATTGAATAGCAAATAAGAGATGAGGATGGTCCACAATACATTATGGAATAAACAACCACCAAAGGCAATAGCATTTATTCCTGCTACGAGTCCATGAGTTGACAATGCATTCCTTATGGTCTGAATCCAGCATGGCTATTTTTGACACCGCTTGCTCACACAGACAGCTGGTAGGTTGACTGAGCAATGGCTACTCTAGTATGTGCTCCACTTGGACTGGCTCCACCTAGCTTTGAGGCCGAGTTCCACAGAAAGAAATGGAAACACGTAAACCTTGAATTCTATGTCTGGTATTGACACTGGGTCACTTTGGTCACACTCTGATGGCCAAAGCAAATAGAAAATCAAATCCTGACTCCAAGGGTGGAGAAATGGACTCAAGTTTTCAATGACATGAGCTGCAAATTCGCATCGTTAAGTGCACTGATACACTGAAGCGATTAAGTCACCAATGCAATACCTCCCACAGCAGAAGTCAGCTTATTATAAGACTATAGTAGCTAATGCAGTGTGATATCAGTTTGAAAATTATTAGGATAATGATATGATACTGTTATTTAAGGTACTCATATCAAATCAGGGCTGGTATTTCAGATTCTGTGTGGGGCATGGTATCCTGTTCCACAAATGATTGAACTATGATACCAAGCTATGCATTGGAAATAAGTCCTTACCTCATATCACTGACAGAATGAATTCAACATTTATTAAGGTCTTAAATATAAAAGGCAAAGCAACATTTAGAAGAATAGCTTAGATATTGAAAATGAGCTATTAAATAAAACAAAAGATACTAATCAAAATGAACATATATATGTATATACATAAAACCAATTGTATATATATTTATATAATTATAAATAAGTTTGTATTTTGTATGTATTTATAAATAATATATAATTTTCAACTTTGACATTAAGAAACATCCAGAAAATGAAAAGACAACCTGTACACTCAGGATGATACTCATTAGTATTTGAAAAACAATAATATTGAGAAGTAACCAAGAACATCCAAAAATTAGTATGAAAAAGATAAATAAATCAATAGGGAAAAATGGGGATGGGAATGTGTGAAAGAAGAGGATGTAATGATGAGATCTAAGTGTCCAGCGGGCAGATGGTAGAAGGTTCACTCTTACTAGACATTGAGCAATTGCACATCAGACCCACAATGAACTATCAGTTCACATTCATCATAGGGGCAGGATTATGTAAGCTGGCACTGTCAAGAGCTAATGTTGGCAATGATACTCTCATACACAATGGGGAGACACTGAAGCCAGCATAACTACTACAATGGAGAATAACTTTCCAAGGTCTACTGAGGAGAGCTAAATACGCTCACTCACTGCACCCAGAAACTGTGTGTGCATCCTACAGAAAGCTTATTTTCTCAGTTCACACAGAGTAATATACATTGTGGTATTATTTGCAGTAAAAAGATAGAAAACAACCTAAATATTTACATATGTGTATGTGTGGGTATCGACTGGTACACTTTTACAAGGAGGAGTGAATGAACTCAAGCTAATATAGTAATCTGGAAAAACTGTACTAGCCAAGATGCTAAAGAAAAAGAAAGTTGGGCTGGAGAGATGGCTCAGCCGTTAAGAGCACCCACTGCTCTTCCAGAGGTCCTGAGTTCAATTCCCAGCAACCACATGGTGACTCACAATCATCTGTAATGGGATCTGATGCCCTCTTCTGGAGTGTATGAAGACAGCTGCAGTATAGTCATAAATAAAGAAAATAAATAAATATTTTTTAAAAAAGAAAAAGAAAGTTACAAAATGGAATACACACTATGATGAGAATTATATGCTTAAATACCATACTGTTGTAGGACATACAACTATATAGTGAGTTGCAAAGACATATATAGAAATGAGATATGAGACTCAGAAAACTGGCAGGTCTATGAAAAGAAAGACACACAGGAGGTTTCTATTACATTCCGGCCTTGTTAAGTAATGCTAGCTGTTAATGCTAATATGAAGGGTTTGATATTAGCCTTTATATGATATCTGTATGTCTCCTGGTTAAAATACAAGTGGATATTATAGAAGAAAAGGAAAATAATGGGCTAGAAGCAAGAATGAGGACCAGAGTTTAGATCCCCTCCCCCTCATAAAAAAGCCAAGCAGTGAATTGGCTCCGGTAATCCCAGCTCTCAAGTGAGGGGCAGGGGATCCCCAGGGTGAGCTGCCTAGCTCGAATCAGTGTGTTTCATGTTCAGCGAGAGAACCTCCCTCAGAAAACAAGTGGACAGGGCATCCGCTAGTTCTCTGTTGCTATGATAAAATACCATTACCAAGGTGACTTAGAGAAGGGAGAGTTTATTTGGACAGGGCAGGGGAAGCATGGCAGAGGACAAGTGGCTTAGGACTCTGAGTGACCACATTTTCATCCCTAACATGTAGTAAAGAGAGCAAACTGAAAGTGGGGAGGAGGCATAAACCCTCAAAGTTCATTCACCCCAGTGCGAGTCTCCCTCCAGAAGCCTCTACTACCTAAACCACCCCAGACAGCACCTCCAAGCAGAGACTAATTGTTCAGTCACAGGAAACCGGGAAACATTTCTCATTCAAACCAAGAATTTGGGTAATTTCTTGATTGAGCAATTGCATGTCAGATCCACAATGAACTATCACTTCACATTCATCATGGGGGCAGAATGATGAAAGCTGGCAATGTCAACAGCTAGTATGGGGCCAGGACACTCACACACACTGCAGGGAGAGGCTGAAACCAGTGTAACTACAATCAAGAAAGATACCCGATACCCATGGTCAACTTAAAGTACACACACACACACACACACACACACACACACACACACACGCGCACGCCAACACACACTGAAAGAGACAGATAGACAGACATATAGACAGACAGAGCTTTTTCCTGCAACACTTGTGAGAGCAAATACTGAGATTCTAAGCTTGAGATGGAGTTTCTATTGCTGTGACAAAACACCATGACCGAGAGATGGAATGGGTCATTTTGTCTTACAGCTTATGTGAAAGTCAGGACGGGAACTCCAGCTGGGTAGGACCTGGAGGCAGGAACTGATACAGAGGTCATGGAGGAGTACTGTTTACTGGTTTTCTTCCCAAGGGTTGTGCAGCAGCCTGCTTTCTGATAGAACCCAGGAGGGGCAGGACCATCCACAATGGACTGGGCTCTCCTACTTCATTCACTAATTGATACAGTACCCAATCTTACAGAGGAGTTTTCTCAACTGAGGTTTCTTCTTCACATGTAACTAGCTTGTGTCAAGTGGACAAATCAGCAGCCAGCACAGAGCAGTTAGAGAACCACAGTTCACTTGCAATGAGTGAGTGGAAGCATTGCCTCGTGAAGTGTCTTAGTGCTTGAGTTTTCCATGGCATATATTTTGGAATATGTGCTCCAAAATATCAAAAAAGATGGCTATAAAACCAATATCCCTAGCTTCTTACCCTGAGTATTATTTCATCCAAAAATTCTACTTCTTTATCACTTTCTGACTGCTTTGATTCTGTCTCTGCAGCTGTCACACAAATCTTCATCCCTCTTTCCTGGTTGGGGTGGGGGGCAGCAAGGCACTTGGCAGTCAGAAATCTACCTGAAATACTTGCCCTGGGTCTGCTTCACTGCAGGACCCTGGACAGGGTCATTGGCCTGTGTGTTTGTATGTATTTTCAAAAGGCAGGATAGAACCAATCCCTAAGAAAGTTGATTAAGTTCATACCTGATGGCATCATGAACTTACTAAGTGCAAACTATTATTCACCTGAGTGGGCAAAGACACAATCTTTGTGCTTTACAAGAAAATTTTGGGAGACTATATTAATTTTCTACATCTATAACCAAGAGACTTGAAGGCCCCAAATAAAGTGTGTCTTCATAATTCTAGATACTAGATGTCAAAGAGGAGAGATAAGCAAAGCCAGCTCCTGGTGGGGCCTGTGGGGATCCATTTCACATCTCCCCTGAATTGTGAGTATTTATGACAGTTTTTGGCATTCTTGTTCTTAAAAATAATCCCAGGATATCTGCCCTTATCTTTACATCTTCTCCTTGAATGTGTATATGTGTGAGAGTGTATGTGTGTGAGAGGAAGAGTGTGTGTGTATTGTGTGAGAATATATATATATGTGTGTGTGTGTGTGTGTGTGTGTGTGTGTGTGTGAGTGTGTATATGTGTGTGTGTGTGTACTTCTGTGGGCATCCTCTTTTTATGAAGACACAGGTCATACTGAACTGGAACCCAGTTTCCAACTAAGGTTATAATCTGTAGTATTAGACTCTAACATAAAAATATTTCAGTAACACAATTCACTTTCTAACAAAGTCCAGTAGAAAAAAACAATCAATAAAAATTAGTTTTAGAAGTCTATAAAGGCTTACAAAATGCAGTGTTCGGTTCTTATCACGAATTGCTTTCCCTTGAAACATTTAGTATCAGATATTATTGAAGCACACTATCAAAATCTGACCTGAGACAGTGTTGGAGACATGATTGGACAGTTTGTCATCTACTTTTAAAGTAGGTGTTCCCAGGGCTGGAAAGATGACTGCTCTGTTAACTGCACATGCTTCTCTTGCATAGGAACTACATTTGGTTCCTAGAACCATGCTAGGAACTCTAGCTCTCAACTGCTTGTAAATCCAGCACCAAGATATCCACTGTAATCACACATGTAAAAACATACATAGATACACAGGCACACAGAGAGAGACACGCTCGAATGCATGGAAACACGAAAGAAAATAGTCTTTAAAGTAAATACTGTCTATTTGAGTCTAAATGTCTTTCTGATGACTAGATGTCTTGCATTGGCTGACAGAGAAAAGCCCCTCTGTTCACAGTTACTCAGTCCCTAAGCTTTAGAGAATTGAAGGAGCTGTCTAACTGTAATTTTTTTTCAAATGCCTATTTTTAATGATGGTTCTTAAATGCTTTAACCTCCCTTGTAGCCCACCACCCACCAGAGGTAGTGGGAAAGAAAGGATACATGGGAAATGGACCTGTTTAGAAAGGTTCTTTGGAACAATTCCTATCTGTGTTGTCTGGAAATAAGCAGTTTAATTCACAAGTCAGCAGTGGCAGCTCGATCCACTCACAAACACTTTGTGGATACACCAGCAGTCCAGTTTGGTAGATTCAGGCTAGCAACATGACCTAGCAGAGACAGCCAGGCTTCAGTTTAGGCATGAGTCAGCAGGAGGGACTGGAAGGGACACCAGAAGTTCTCAACTATGCCTCTCTCAGCAAAATGAAGATCAGTGAAGACGGGAGACTCATAAGCATTGTACAGCTAGCTCTATAAGCAAGCCTAGCTCAGCCTCTGTCACTGTCCACTGAGTCCTATTTATACCCTCCACACATCACATGTCCTCCCCAGGTCTTGCCTCAGCATGTGCATCAGTCTCAGCTGACATCACTCTGCCTCTCTGCCAGAGTCCTCAGAAGCAGCAAGAAACTGCAGCACACCACCAGAAGTTTTCCGGTGTGTTTCTCTCTGTGGAGTCCTGACAAATGCAGCCCAACTACACAGTGTAAGGCAGACTAGCCCGTGCATGTCGTTAGCAAAGAATCCTTCACCATGTGTCCTTTCATGTACTTGCTTCATCAGAGCATCCTCTCTTCTGTGTCTGCTTCAGCTAAATGTTCCTTCACATACTTGCCCCAGCAACCCACAGTAACTGTTATCATTCTCAGTAAACCAATGGTGTCCCTGAGTTAACCTTTTCCTTTTAAGTTCCAAAAAACAGAGATAATATGCAGCCAGCAAAACCACTCTAACTTCTGTATGATTTCCTACTGCCTGAGGATACTCAGAACGTGGATGTGGTTTTGCATTGTGCAATTTAATGTTAGCAACTTCTGTGTTCCAATGCAATCATTCTTGACAGATCTATCAAATTCAATTGAATTAATCTACCAGCTTTTACCAGGCTCCTCTGGCATGATAGCTGTTTTTCTTATTTCCAGTATGACTAACAAAAACTACTTTGTACAAAGCAGTGGAGTTTACCTAAAAGCAAATCTGGCATTACGATCGATCACTCATAAGTCTCTCCCTAAGGGTCTTTGGTTTGGTTCATGCCTCCATCATAATATTCTGACTTAAATGATCATTTTTATGGTCCGCTCTCTACCTCTCTGCTCCCCAAGCCTTACACACAAAGCCAAGCCTCCACCTCTACAGACTCCAGACTCCCCTCACTGTCCCTTGCCACATGGTCAACCAGGAGCTACTTCTTCCTCATGTCTATGCCTAGATACACATAGCAACCTTTGGACACATCTCATGGGATCACAAGGATAGGGGCCCTTGGGCTTCCTCATGCTTGCCTTCTTAAACTGGGTGGGTACTTTCTTAGAGTCTAAGCTTGGAGCAGGAAATCTACCTAGACAATTCTCTCTCCTGTTATGCTTACTACATATACTTGTCCTTCAACATTCAGGCTAAACAGGAAACTTCCCACCCCTGCTTCTACCCCCATGCCCCCACCAACCTCAGCGAAGCTCTTCTCAAGACATAGCTCACCTCAATAGTATCCCTGATCCCGTATGCTCACACCTAGCAATGGTGACACATCACAAATGCTCAACGTTGTTTTGAGAGTAGACAAATAATGGACAGATATGTGTGTGAAAGTTGGAAACTGCTTAATTGCCTGTTTGGTAATTAGGAATCCTTGACAAATGTGAGGTAATGTCTATGAGTCTCAGGTTCCTCATGGGCATTGTCTATCATCAACACACTAAAAAGCACTGGGATCAAATGGGAACTCAGATGTAGAACACCCATGAAGACTTATTTAAGTGATAGCTAATGATATTAGCAGACACTTAAAAGCCAACTTTGCTCAAAATACTGTCCATGACTAGACTTCTCAACAACCTTCAGGTTCCTATCTCTTACAATCTGAGGGCAGAGTCAGTTTGAAATGCCAGGAAGCCACATTTCAACAATTCTCACATCAGAACCAGAACCTCACTGTGTCTGGTCTCCACAGAGATTCTGCTTCACTGCTTCAGATTCACACCTCTTGCCTGGCCTTTGAGTGAGGTGTTTTCAGGCAATCTGGTTAACCATGTAAATTCAGAGTTTGATCCAGAAGGATTTAGCGTATCAAGTCATGAACAATTGTAACTCGTTTGTTATATCCGATAACAGCAATTAATAGAATAAACAAAATTAGACCTCAAAGGACAGGCCACTCAAGAGACTTGTTATTCACATACCTGTTAGATACAGGAAGGGGAAGTACATAACCCTGGGCAGCCAGAGGGTGATGGATGTTTTCAGTGGGAAGGGAAGGTGGAGGTGGGCGTTATGTGGGAGAAGGAGGGTTGGTAGCCAGTCTGAGGCTTTGCCAAGGCCAACCTCCCAGTGCAGAGCATTCAGTATGCTTTGGCAGAGCCAGTAGCTGGCCTATAATTTCTGAATAGATAATCAAGGAAGGTCAAACCTTCCCCGGGCCCACTCTAGTTTCCAGGCTATCTAGCACAGGAAACAGTAGGCTGGTATAATATGTATATTAGTGGATCTCATACTTCTAGAGGCCAGTGAAAATGTGTTCAATGGCCTTGCAAAGGCCAGATAAGAACTCCATTTTGCATTTAAATTCATAAAATAGAACACTAAGCTGGACAGTGGTAGCAAACACCTTCAATGCCAGTGCTCAGGAGGCCAAGGCAGGCAGATCTCTGAGTTCAAGGCTAGCATCCTCTTCAGAGCCAGTACTGGGACAGCCAGGACAACAGAGAGAAACCCTCTCTCAAAAAACCAGAGAGAAAGACAGAGACAGACAGAGACAGAGAGACAGAAACAGAGAAACAGAGAGAACAAGGAACAAGGTTGTTTTGTTTTCAGAAAACTAGAGCAATGTCAAAGAACCTAGTCTCAGTGCAGACAGGAATCCTAAACTGCTTGCTTGCCTGCAGAAGAATGCGACTCTTGTCCTTAAAACAAAACAAAGCAAGCATGGGGAATTTTGATAGCACTGAAAATGAGTTCGGTAGACAGTAAGATTTTCTAATAAATCAATCAAAGATGTTTTAGAAAACCGCAGTGTGGGACACACCACTAGAAATCATGGGGATGAAGGCAACTCCTGACTTTACCTTGGCACTTTAGAGCCAAGAGGGAACTCTTCACATAGGGGAGGGAGCTCACTGATCTCTTGATTATGTAGAGATGTGCAATCCTGTATGAGGCACGCTCTTCCCCGCCTAAGGAGATAATAACCCAGAGAGTGAAGAAAAGCACGTACACAGCCTGATAAAAACAAGTTGGGTGGTTATAAGAGCTAGAAGAAAGGTAATAAATTATGACTGCTAAACAGTATGTCCCATAAGGGAAGTATAATTCACATTGCACTTTGAACCTTTGATAGGAGGAGGTGTGAGGGAGTCACTTCAAGCAGGGAAACATCATGTATAAAGGCAGAAAACAGCAGGCTGGAGCATGTGTTCAAAGCACGTGGACCTCTTTGGCTTCTGCCTACTCAAAGTTCACCCTCTATTCTCTTGGTGATAGGAACAATATTCCTTTAAGAAAATCCACCTAGTTTTCGTGTCTGAACCTGGAGTTGACCTTGCTTCTAAAATCAAATAGGGCCTGTCTGTTAGCCATGCCCTCGACCATATCACTGGATGAAGTCGCTCATTTAGAGTTGAGCACTGGGCTCAAGTCAACCTGACCACTAGCGCACATTACAGTTAATTCCCCACAATCCCCACAAAGAGTCTGTCTCTTTCCAAGCAAGTGGCAAAGCCTGGGTTTTCATATAATTCCCTAACGAGAGTGCCTGTCAAAAAGAAAGGCCAGAGCATTGCACAGTGGGTCTTGTCATGATGCAGAGACAGCGCATTTGCATTTGGCTTACCCAGTCCAAATCACTTTCTGACGTCTGTAACCTTAAGAATCATACCACACAGCTGAGAGCAGCCCGGAGAGAGACTTGAAGCATCGTCAACACATTTATGTCTGTAACCAAGAAAGAGGGTCACGGGAGACTTTAGGAAAGTGGTGGGTTTGGACATGGCCTAATAGACACACTGCTGTAGGCAGGGAGACCAGGGAGGGAGGGCCACAAATCAAACTGTCAGCATTTCATTATGAAGTTCAGAGACGGCACTGCCGTCAGTTCTGAAGTTCACTGTCCCATAAGCATTGGCCTAAGCTCTTCACACCTGTTCCCTCACTTGTGATTCACACAACCCTCTGAGCAAGATCCTCTTAATCATATTAACATTTACTTCATTCTATAAAGAAAGCCCCATTTTGCAGAAGCTGTAATTAGGGGTTAGCAGCTTAACCAATTGCCAATACTACACAACCAGCCAAATAACAGAACTAAGTTCAAATAAACAGCAAGTCATTTCCAAGAGTCACATATACAGACACACATATATAGGTACATACATACATAATATACACATTTACTTTATTTTATGTATATGAATCTTTTGCCTGCATGTATTACAATCACTATATGTACGGCTGGTGCCCCAGGAAGGCAGAAGAGAGTATCAGGTGTCCTGAAACTGGAGTAACAGACACGTATGAGTCACCATTTAGGTGCTGAGAATCTAACTGGTTCCTCTGCGAGACCAACAAGAGACAGACATTATTCTTAAACAAGACAGTTGCCAGCACCACAAAGACTTCCACATGCTTTCCCATGTGTGCCCATCCCACTGTCCCCTCTGGAATATCCTTGTGTGGAATTAGCTCTTTGGCTTAGAAAATATAGCAGAGAATATTGTTTCCCTGTTGTACAGTCACTTGTGTAACAGAAGGGGACACTGATGTTCTCCCCTCTGGGCCATGAGCAGAACCTTAAAGGCAGGTAGATTTGGAATAAATAAGCCCTGGAGAAAGCTATTCAGAAAAATGTCTCATCTCCATGGTGCTGGCAGAGGGTCCATCCTGTGGATGAGGAAGGAAGGGAGCAGAGAAAAACTCTTAACAAAAGCCCCACGTCCCCTTCAGAACGCACATCTCCAGCCAAATGTCCAAAAGCGCACCCATGCACACTTCCATAAATGGCCACTGCCTGTCCTGTTTCAGCCAGTCCTTGGATACAGGGAGATGAAGTCAGGCCTCCCAAGAACTGTCACTGTGGAGTCCCTTCTCTCTGCCAGACCTTCCCACAGCCCCAGATGGTCTAGCTTCTCCTTCCCTGTCGCTTCCTGAGGGTGTGGGAGAAAGAAAAGAATTAGAAGAGAAGCAACTAGTGAAAGAATTTTCCGGTACTAGCCCAGCAGGGCTGATGCCAAACAGACCTGGGGTGGTGTGTGGTGGAAATGGCTCAGTGCCCATGCTTCCTTGATGCCCACCTTCTCCTGATAGTGTTGACAAATTACTACTTACCAAAGTCTCTCACTCTCCTGGAAAGTCTGTCTACAAAACACTGCACTGGAACAAATGATCTATCAGGCCCTCCTGGGTGACGCAAGTGATCGGGCTAATGGTAGCATTTCCAGGAAAGAACTTTACACTGGGAGAGGGGGGCTTGGGTGGGATTCATGCTTCCCCAGTCATTCACTAATTCCTTTATTAAATATCAGTTGAGAAACTGTAACACAGCAGTTCTCAGCCTTCCTAATGCTGTGACCCCTTGATATAGTTCCTCATGTTGTGGTGACCCCCACCTATAAGATTATTTTTGTTGCTACTTCATACCTATAATTTTGCTATTATGAATCATAATGTAAATATCTAATATGTGGGATATCTGATATGCGGTCCCCAAAGGGGTCACGGCCCATAGGTTGTAATGTGCCTGAGACTTTTCACGGTAGTGTAGGTAGAGTCCTAGACTGAGAACTTCTGCTGAGAAAGGGGAACAATAAGCAAGTCAATAACCATGGGATTAGTGATTGAGAGAAAGGAGGGGGCAGAAGAGAAGGGTGGGAGGAGGAGTCAGGAGGAAGAGGAAAGTAAATCTCATTAAAGGTTGGAAGAGAGGAGGAGGTACCACAGGAAGAAATGAACAGTAAACCAAGGCTCCGGGAGGAGGAATCTTCCACGTTGAGGCTAAGAGTACCCACTGGCTGGTGGCAACAGTTAGAGAGATGCTGGAGAGGGAGCAGTGGGCAAGAAGGCTGTATTCTTTAGGATTCTGGGAAGCCACAAAAGGATTTTGCATGGCAGTGTGAGCTGAAGTGTGGATTGTGCCTTAGGAAATGCTTGAGGCAAAAGCAAAGAAAGAAAACAGGACCGGTTAGTGCAGGCAGCAGTGGGTGGCCAAGCCCCTGGGACATAGTCACAGGAGGGTGGAGGGAGGTAGAGAACTTTCGAGATATATTTGGAAATCAGAGCTTTTCCTCTCACTTTGCAGCTGTCCAGTGGACACTCTGGTGGCTGTGTTCTTTGTAGGCTCCTGTCTGGGTTCCATCTCACAGCTGTGATGGGCAGCTCCCGGGAGCTGCAGCCCTCTCCTGTGTTTCTCCCGTCTGGAAGATGTCTTCTTGTCCACAGATAAGCACAGTCTGGAGTGCACTCCAGCTGGAGCCCTCTGTTCTTCGAAGAAGAGCCAACAGTGGGGCACTGGTGTTGGAGGACCATGTGTCCCAGTGCCATCATGGAGATAAGGGTTCGAAAACTATTTTTGATACTTCATGGGGGTCCGGTCCTGGCATTGTTTACTGTTTGTCCTTCTACCACGAAAGTCCTTCAGACACGCCGTAGTGTTTCCTCTCCCCACACCCTCCCTGACTTTGCCTCACTGCTGGTTCCCATCCCTGTTGTGAAGAAACTGTCTTTCTCTCACGACTGGTAAAGGAAATGCCAAAATCTTTGCATGACAGTCTCTCCTTTTCTTTCAAGAATTGGTCGGTTTGTAACCTCAACTCTTCTCAAAGTCATTATCCAACCGCACTTGTGAGACTAGCATCGATAGCCTGGCTTATGGAAAGCCAACTGGAGAATAATTGTACAGTAAAAGGAAGACATTTAAAGATCTCTTCTGGGAAGGCAAACATGGATTAATCTCAAACTACATAGATGGCTCCATAATGAGCCAGAATAGACGCCAATGGTTTTGTAGACGATACATAGACAAGGATATGTCCAGGTGATAATTCGACAACTTAGCGCTTAAGTGAGATTTGGAGAGAATCCTTTAAAGTGTTGAGGCTGCTGGATCCTGAATGTTCTTTGTTAGAAGTGACTATAGATTAAAGAGATATGAGACAAGTGGAAAGTGTAAGGCGGCAGACTTCTTTAAGTCAAAACAGACATTTTAATAACTGGGCTTTAAATACAACCCCCCTCCTCTGACGTCATCTAACATTCAACAGCTGTAAATAAATATGACACAAGCTAGTCAAAATGCTTAATAATACAGGAACTGAAAGAATACAGGAGACGCTGAGGCATCCTACCTTCAGTTCCTCTGGCAGTCCAGCCCCCATGCTGCCCCCTCTGCACCCAGCACCTCACAGCCTGGGCAGGCTTCTCACTGAAACCCTGGGGGATATTAGGCTGGGTTTGACTCGGGATTGTGAGGCTGCATCTCTGTGCACCTGGGCAAACCTCAGTGGATGTCTATGGAATGGGAGTGATTCACCCTAACAGGGTTATTTCAGGTGTTCAGTGGGCTAATGAGAGCAAAAGCAGAGCCACCACTCTGGAAAACACCCCTTGTCTACTATCACTACCTCGCCAAAGAATCGTCAGACAGCTAGAGGCCAAGGAAGAAAAAGAAGGGAGCGAGGAGGGGCGTGACACCAGGGAAGGGTGCCCCAGAGCCACTAAACCTTTGCTGTCTTGATACGGCTGCTGATCAAGCAGTGTACCCAGATAGGCTGGCCAGCTGGCCTCAGTTGGAAGGGCCAGAGCTAATAACTCTACCTGTTAATACACTGTGAGTACCGCCCCTCCCTCAGCACAGGCAGTTCAACCACTGCGAGTCACAAGGCATACATCTCTATGGATCGTTAACAAATCAGTGTAACAATTCACATCAAAAGTCAAGAAACTGTTAATATTCTGTCTCAATTTGGGGAATTTATTCAAATAATTTGCTCTAGACACACTAATGCTCCCAGAAGCGGTACCGCTGAAGGTTAAGATGCTAGCAATTAGAGGCCAGTGGCACAGGGATGGGAAAATCAGCAACCCCCAATTTTCTTCGTGAAGGTGATAAACTATTGAATTATAAATATGAGTGCTGGAAACCTCAAAAAATGAGTGCTTCTGATTAAAAAGAAACCTTCAGTGGAAGGGCCTAGAAAATCCCGAGTACATTCTAATATAATATGTAAATTACAGATGATTTGGAACAACAGAATACGCCAGAACACGGTGGAACTATTAATTTAATTTATAAAAAGTGTTCAGTACATTTATTATATAATATTCTAACAATTAAAAGAGTTTTACGATTGCGAAGAAAAGCAACTCTCGTGTTCAGAGGCACCAGGTAGCACAGAAAGCTCCCGGAAGACTTCTCTCTTTCTTACAAGTGCTCCTATCAGCCCACCTCGAGTTTATGTGCAAACTATACACTCTCTCCCCCATAGAAACATGTGCTTCCAATAATGTAAACATTTCCTTCGTATTGAGATCTGTTCAAACCTTCACTTCCAGCACTGGAGGCCAGATATCTTGGCACACTTGCCAAGGGACTGCGGCTATGGACCAAGATATTAATTATTTTAAACATCGTGCTGGCAAACATGGCTAAACAAAACCATGGCCACTGAGTAAAATGTGATCCATGTAAGAGACAGTTTGGCAAAATGCAGACTAGCACTCTCTCCTTGTGACATCAGCAAGCCATAAACCTTCTAAGCATTTTCTTCATGCCCCAAACTATATTTAGATTAAACCAAGAAAGATATTGTACCAAAGATCCCACCAAAAAAAGCTTGAGATTTGAGTCTCAGATGTAGAAGAAAGAAACTTTTCCAAGCCATGTGGCTGTTCCCTAACCGAGACAGTGACACTGCATCCCCAGCAAAGGGCTGAGATTCTTCTCCATAGATGTTGCGGTGTCGTGCACAGGCACAAGAGCCAGACTACTGGGCCACCACAGCTACAGCTCTTGGTAACTGTCTTATGCCCACTTGTGTGGAAGACCCCAGGATGGATCCTAGGCACCCCATAAGAGCAATGCGTCTTTCCGAGAAGCCTGGAAACATGAGAAACCATTCCCGAGCACAGAAGCTGTCCTCTGACAGGTTAGCTTCTCATTCAGCTCCATGTGGTCAGGGAGTGACTGTTTGCATCTGTCCCTAGAAACATCTGAGCAGTCGGACTCTTCTGTGTACTGAAAAGAAACAAGGAAAATAGTTTCTGTTCTAGGTGAGAGCCAAGAAAGCTCTTCCTTTGTACATTGGTTTTCCATCTGGTCAACTGTGGGACCCACCCTCCTTGGAGCAGTGCTTCTCAACCTGTGGGTCACGACCCTTCTGGGAGGCAAATGACCTTTTCACAGGAGTCACATATCAGATGTCCTGCACATCAGATATTTACATTATGATTCATAACGGTAGCAAAATCACAGTTAGGAAGTAGCAACAGAATACTTTTGGGGGGGAGTGGTCAGCACAACATGAGGAACCGTATTAAAGGGTCGCAGCCTTAGGATGGTTGAGAGTCACTGCTCTAAAGGGCGAGAAAAACCAGGCCAAGAATGAGGTAAACAGCTACTCAATGGTTCAAAGTCAATGCAGAGTGTCATATATCTAAAGCGGCTGTTACATAACTCATGCTGGAGTGTCAGGGACAATGGCCTCCGCTGAACCAGAAGGCGTGGTTTATGGTTTTTCTTGGAGGACTTGAAAGTTCACATCTGGCAAAGCCCCACAAGCTCTGGCAGGGTGATGTCATCCTGGGGAGTGGCTGTCTTCACTGGCTACCAGCTATTCAGGATCATCTACATGGCTCTTTGCCCTGCTAACCTCTAACTAGAGGCCATGCTGAGCCTCCTGATGGCTCAGGCCCTGACAGGAAGAGCCCCCCCTGACCAGCAAAACCTGGCCAGGTCCCCAACCACGTTATAAATGGCTTATGTCATTAAATAATGTGACAGGTCCTTGCATAGCAAACTTAGAGCGTGGGTCCCAAACCTGGGCGGGGGTTGGAGGTGGGAGAAGAAGGGCTTTGCCCTTGGCACACACCTACTTAAGTTTTTTGGAGTGGCTCCACACACCTCTGACTTTGGATTTTGGTAAGCAGGAAGTCACTAGTACAAATGTCACTGCATAAGTCACTCTGCCACAAACCCAACAGCACACCTGTTCATGTGCTAGAGGCTAAGGAGATTTCAGTGAGGAAACTGGGTCTTCCTCTTCCAGGGATGAGGTGGCAGGGGCTGCAGCTGGCTTCTGCCCTGGCACCTCCCCCACACCCTTCCCCCCCCCCCCATAAACCCCCCCCCCCCAGATGTTTCCTTTTCTGAAGGTGCTCAGAACCCAGGCTAGAATAGCTGCACTCCCTCTTCATTCCAAGACTTCCACCCTGCTCTGCTTTGAAGGGGGAAGCCATAAATAAAGCTCAGACAGGGGACACCCAGCACATGTGTCAGCACAATGATAGGCCTGTATTCTGAGGTGTGCTTGTGGCTAGTGGTTCAAACATTAAGTTTCTCATCACTGATTGAACAACAGTTTTATTCTCTATTGCTCCCAACTCTGGTAGATGTATGCAAGCCTTTTCAAGATGTAAATGTCCCTGAGTGGCAGTTTGGAGACAGCCTGCCAATGACAGCTAAAGCACATGGTGGTGTTCTGTTCCTCTTGCCTTGGCACAGGATTCTTCCTCTGCCAAGGAGAACCACCCACCCATTCTCATGGCCAAGTCTAACGCTCCCTCTAAGATTCAGATCTTATCCCTTCTCTGACAAATATGGATTAAGCATTTCCTCTGTGAGTCCCAGAGACTTGTACCCATCAGGGAGCTCAGCCTATCAGAACCGTGAGGGGTGAAAGACTTCTGAGCATGGTCTGGGGGTGTTTCTGATATGAGCTAACTCCACCTGGGGAGGGATTGTGAGGATCATGTAGAAGGTCAGCCTATCTCACCCCTCCTTGGCTTTCCCTGAGCATCCTTACTGCCCTGTTCTTGTGTTTTCTCAAAGGCACATATCCCATCAGCTCCTGAAGACATTTCTACATGATGTCTGCCCTCTTTCTCTACCATTCCTGCTATTTTCTTAGGTCTTTGACTTCATGGACTGTCTTATGAATCAACTAGCTAGTAAACGGCCAGTGCTTGAAGTAAATAAGCCTCTGCAGAAGCAACAAGTCTACCTGACACCAAGTGATCTGTAATTGTTTTTAGATCCCTGATGAAGGCATGCTTATTGTTTGGAATCGGAGCTTGCAGATGCACAGGAAGCAAAGCTGCACTAGATAATGTGATGGTTTGAATGTGCTTGGCCCGTGAGACATGTCACTGTTAGGAAGTGTGGCCTTCTTGGAGTGGGTGTGGCCTTGTTAGAGGAAGTGCGTCACTGTGGGGTGGGCTTTGAGGTCTTATGCTTAGGCTCCGCCCAGTTCAGAGAGAGTCTCCTGGCTGCCTTCAGATCAAGATGTTGAACTCTCAGCTCCTCCAGCGCTAAGTCGACCTGGATGCTGCCATGCTTCAAGCCATGACGATAATGGACTGACCCTGTGACACTGTAAGCCAGCCCCAACTAAATGTTTGCTTTCATAAGAGTTGCCTTGGTCATGGTGTCTCTTCACAGCCATAACGTTCTAACTAAGACAATAACTAACAGTATTGGTTGCACCTGGAGGTGGGGGACGTCTGTGTTTTATAGGGGATAAAGTCTGGATTTTTCTATGATTTTTTGCTCAAAATTTAAGATTAGATTTAGCATTGGTTTCTTCAAAAATTAAGTATCGCACTATTCTGCATGCCATGGAGCAACTTTCAAAGTGTGGATTCAGCTTGTTCTTGTTGATAATACATACAGTGTATTTCGCCAAGGAACTAATTTGGAGTCTCCTTCTCGCACAAGTTCCCACCTGTAAATTCAGTATGAAGATTACCTCAGATCACCGCTATTGTAAGAAGGTACTCTTACAGAAGTACAACATTGCCCTTAAGTATATGTTTGTTTGTTTGTTTGATTGATTGATTGATTGATTGTTTATTATTTGGGATATGTGCTTGCGTACACATCATCCATATGTACTCAAGTGTGTGTACAAGTCTGCATGCATGTGGAGGCCAGAGGCCAATCACGCTCCACCTTAGTTTTTGAGACAGAGTCTGCTTCAAGTGGGTGAAAAGCACTTGCCAATTTCCACAAATTAATCTGAATAGAATTACCGAATTTTAATAGATGGCCTGACATTCCAATTCCGTTCCACTCAACAGAGTCCCTAGAAGCAGAGACAACTTCCACTGTTTTATATTAAGTGGACCATTGCCATTTCCATTCTGAGAATACCGTCCTCGAGAATTGGAAGAGCCTCTAGCATAAAGATTCCAGTCAATGACTTCTCCTTGGGGAAATTATCAAGCACCCGAGGATTCTCACCTGTACTTTGGTAGCTGGAACCTTTCCCAGCCCCAATTAACCTTGTATAATGTTTGAAGAGAGTAACTGGAGTGAGCTAGCTGGGTGTCAGTCTTTTCCAAAAAGGCTGAACCCCTCTGCTCCTTCAGAAAATGAAGGCTTAGCATCTTGGCGAGCTTCTCTTTCTACTCCAGCACCTATAGCCAACATCAATCAATACCAGTGAGCTCTCTTGACTCCACCTCCCCAGCACCAGGATTGCACTGAACCTGACTTTTTTTTTCTTTTTCTTTTTCTTTTTTTGGCTTTTCAAGATAGGTTTCTCTGTATAGCCCTGGCTGCTGTAGACCAGGCTGGCCTTGAACTTAGAAATCCACCTGCCTCTGCCTCCCAAGTGCTGGGATTAAAGGTATGCACCACCACTGCCCAGCTGAACCTGACTTTCTATGTGGGTGCTGATGATACCAACCTCAGATCCCATTGCTTGCAAGGCAAGCGCTTTGCTGGCTGAGCCACTTCTCTGGCCCTGATGCTCTGAGTCTCCTGTGTTTCCTAACTCTGCAAATCTCCTTGAAAAGGGAACCTGTCCTGCAACCTTGCCCAACAAGCTGAGCCACTGATACTGGAGAAGAGCTCTCAAAGCCCAGGTCTCCTGGAGACTCATCCTGTGCTGGGACTCAATCCAGTTTTTGTGCAGAGTGGTAGCTTCCTTCCTCAAAAGTTTCACTGTATGGAGCTTCTACACTGAGGCCAGTCTGGCCCTACTTTCTACAATTCACGTGGGGTCCTGCAAAACAAATTCAAACAAATGTGTGTGTGTGTGTGTGTGTGTGTGTGTGTGTGTGTGTGTGTGTCACCACTCCTGGCTGAAAAAACAAACAAACAAACAAACAAACAAAAATGGCCTGTGTTGACCTCGATGGTCTCATAGAGGAAATACAAAGTTCAGGGTTTTCCACAGAAAACAGAGTAGTCACTCAGGGCTCCTGTTGAAGCCTTCCGTTCTAACCCAGCCCTGTCCCTTCCCCCCTGCTGTAGGCTGGCTCCTCCCAGCAGGTAGCCTAGAGTGACAGAATGAGGATGGTGACTGAGTTCCTCACACTCACAGAATGAGTTGAAGCTCTGACCAGATTTCACCCAATGCCTCTTTATGTTCAACATTCACTCATCTTGCTTTCTGTGGTAGATATTTAACAAGTCAAGTCCCTGAAAATTATTCTCATAGAGAAGTATTGTCTACACTGTGCTCAGCCTCACGATATTGTCCCATGCATGCCAATAATGGTTCCAAAGATGAAAGGAGAATCCATTCTCACATGAATTGGGAAGGTTTTTGCTGGGTAGGTTTTATTGTCAATTTGACACAACACCCAGGAAGAGGGAACCTCAATCTACCTCAGTCAGATTGTCCTATGGTGTGTCTATAGGAAACCATGCTGACTGATGATTGATGTAAGAGGGACTACCTCAGTGTGGGCAGCACCATCCCTAGGCAGGTAGGTCTAGGCTGTAACAGAAAGGTAGCTGAGCGAGGCAGTAAGCAACCTTCCTTCACAGTTTCTGCCCCGAGTTCCGGCCTTGAGTTCCTGCCCCTAATTATAGACTACTATAATAGACTACTACCTGGAATGGGAAACTGAAATCACTCTTCCCATAAGTTGCTTTTGGTCATGGTATTTATCGCAGCAACAGAAAAGCAAACTACAACAAGGCCAAATAACATTAAACTGACTTGTTTATAGCGTGAACCCACGACATCTTGAATACTGTTTTGTTCTCTGTAACCTTTGATACTTTTTTAAAACAACACATCTACTAAGTATTCCAAATATACTTCTGCTGGGTAGAATACATTTGGGAGGACCATTCCCT
>JADRCD010237201.1:33549-44414 GCA_019843815.1 Montemys delectorum | reverse complement strand
CACACACACACACACACACACACACACACACACACACACACACACACTTATATTCCTGAGTATGCAGGTATCATCCTCTCAGTTTTTATTATGTTACCTCTATGAATGTTTCACATTTGAGCATTTGCTATAGGAAAACCAGTCACTGTGTCCCTCCCTCTGGAGACTATTTCATCTTCTCTCAACATTTCCTTTTTCCTATAGTTTTTTTTTTAATGTGGTGTTAGCACATTGTAGGCTTTTCCTGCCACATGAATATGGCTATTGCTATTATTTTTAGTCTAATTGGACTTAAAATTCACTCAACAAGAGGGAAATCATACCAGACTATAGTTTTTAATGTATATAGATATTAATTTTTCCTCTAGGGGAGAAAAAACATTTTTTCTATATTTCTGACAAATTTAATGAAATTTTAGAGTAGGTGTGAAGTATATTACTTCTTTTTTCTCATTTTCTCCCATGTTTATTAATTATGTATGTTTATAAATCCTAAAGTAGCAGAAATGGTGGTCTGTGTGGCGCATAGAATGTGTACCATTTGTGTAAGCTGGTTTGAGATGTGACAAAATATATGAGAAAAACAATTTAAAAGAAATAAAATATGAATCAGACTCAGTTTCAGCTTCATACTCAGCTGGCTTCACTTCCTTTAGGACTGTGGTGAGGCAGATCAATGGTATCTGCTGTACAATAGAAGAGAGAGTTTGCTTCAAATATGTCAAAGAAGAGAAATAGGAGACAGACAGAATGACAGCACAGATAACACACACACACACACACACACACACACATACACCCACACACACCCACCCACACACACACAGAAAGAGAGAGACAGAGACAGACAGAAACAGAGACAAAGAGGGAGTGGCAGACAGAGAGAGACAGACAAAGACAGAGAGACAGAGAGACAGAGACAGAAAGACAGAGATAGAGACCGAGACACAGAGATATACGGAAATACAAAGAAAGACAAAGAAACAGAGAAAAGGAGAGGGGGCCAGAGAAAGAATACAGGCAGCCTGGAACCTACTGTGACCTGTTTCCTTCTATTAAGTCTTACCTTCAAAAGATTACATCACTCCTAGAAGTTTGGTACGTTTGTTTAAATATCAGTGAACAAATATTTTAGTCCAAAGCCTTTGGGAAACATTTCGGTTTCAAATTATAACACTGCACAAAGCATAGGTAAAAATCATCTCGAGTGTCAGATAGCTAGGAAATAACATCATGAATTCTTGACAAACAATCCATTTAAAATGGAGATTCCATATCTAACTCACCAATATATAATAGAAATATTTGGGAAACAAATTTTATTATGAGTACCTTCTCTATAATCCATCATTTAACAGACTCTAGATGATAGATACTATAATTTTTAGGAACATTTATTCTTAATGCTTACTGGTAGGTTGTGTGAGAAAAGAAAAAAATAAAATAATTTTCCAACTCTACTTCTGCATAATGTGATGTTAAGAATTATTAGCACTCATTTTAAACCAAAACACATTATTTTGAAACCAAACTAATGTTCTTGAAAACTTCTAATTCTGAATCATTTTTGTTCTTTATTGAAATAAGGAGCTTAAGTGGAAATAGGGTCAAGATCAACTAATACTAAAACCCAGTAGAAAACATGACTCATTTCAGTTGTAACTTCCTTTGGGAACTTTCAGGGAACTATAAACATGTTAAGAATCACATCAATAAAAAATGAAGGTCAATGAGGAAAGGCAACCCCAGATTCTCAGCTTGCTAAGAATAACATTCCAATCCTTTTCTTTATTTTCTCTGTTCTGTTTTCATAAGGAATTTCAGCATGATCTGGAAAGGCACCTGAAGGAATATGGGTGCTACAATTGTTATCTCAAAAGAGTTTTATTTGTGCCATGTTCATCCAACTCCTCCAGATTCTACTGAATCATTAAACAGAGATCAAGGAATCATTTCATAAACAAGTTTATCTCTAAGTTATTCAGCAGTGACCCACTGAGGACAACACACATGAGCCATCAGAATGTACCGGAGGCAAAGTGGAGGAGATGATCAGAACAGGTAAGTAACAATGAAGTGTACCAACTTCCAAAATAGAGATAAAGTATTTCTAATTTTTTTGACAATTGATTCTTCTTTCACACAGTATATCCCAAACTGAAGTTTCCCTCCCTCCTCGCTTCTAAGTTCCCCCACACTGCCTTACTTCTCCTCTAGATCCACTTCTCCCTCCACTTCCCTCCAGAAAAGAATATTACATGGGTTGTAGTAATTTTCAGGCATTCCTAAAGAGCTGAATACATGGACTGAACTGGGTATGCACAGATTCTGAAGAGCTGAAAGAAACACTGAAGGAATAAACTTGCATTCCTCTGTCTTAGTTTGACTTATGAAGAGAACTGAAAGGAGATTTTCTGAGCCAAAATCAACCATATGGTCATTGAAAGAATGAACATATTGGTACCTTCCTAAAAGTTCCAGATAAGAAGATGTGTAATAATGGACCTTTGTCTGTGATAGATCAATCATGCGGAAGACAAATTATAATTATCATCTAAAGGGCATGGAGCTTACTCTAACATATAGATAAAGCTATGTTGAAATTTCATAGAAATAATGAAGAGGGGTAGCTGCTAGTTATACAGCATGCAACATATTCCAAAAGATAGTAGAAATCACAATATAAAAAGACCAAACACCATGGTGTCATATAAGAAGCCTTATAGTAAAAGACAATTCTTGGCATTCTAATATGTGCATTCATTTCAACAGAGCTGCAGGGAATTATTATTTCCTACTAAATTTAAATATACTCAGAATTAGATTAACTTTGGTTCTGGTAGGATATTTTTGTAATTTACAGTTAAAAGTAAATCAGAAGAGAACAATGGAAAGGTATTCAGTTTTCTCATGGAAGGTTCATTATTTCAAGTCCATTCATACAGTCCGTGGTAGGCCCATCAGACCCACTATATGTAAAGCCCTTCCATTTGTTTGTAAAACAGAAAGTCTAAACAGAAGCAATCACAAATGAAGAAATACTAAATTTAATATGTAAAATTTGCTGAAGCAACCTCTGCATATTAAATATACCAAAATGTGCACAGAGACTCACAGACATGAAACTGATCAAAACCTTTGTTTTTTTCAAAATAAACATGAATAAAATTTCTTTAAAAATTTGCCTTTATGTTATTACAAACAATGTCAGATTTTGTGGATATTTCAGAAGTGTTGTTTGTCAGTTATTTTCTAAATTATTTTCTAAAAGGTGTGTAAGCTGTTTATATGTAAACCTATATGTAGATATATCTTATTATACCATTATATATACATATATATGTATATATACACACATATATAAACTCAATCATTGGAATTACGCATCTCTTTCTGCAAGTACATTACAACATACATTAAATTGCTTGGAAGTTTGTTTTAACATAAATTTGCTTGACAACTTGGGTACAAGGCTGACTGATAGATTCTATTTTTCACCCAATGAGACGTTGCCATCATTACTGTTTAGTATGTGCTAAGGTTAGTAGAGAAGATAAGTGACAGGCATAGAAAGACATTATAGAGCATTCATCAGGACTAACGTGGACATCACAGAAAAACGAACATACTGAATACTCCTTGGAAGAAAGGTTTGTGTAAGATGAGGAGGGGTTATATTCAAGCAGCAGTCCTTAGGATAGGGACTTTGATTCTTATTATAGTCCAAAAATCATCTTGTGTGTGCTCTAAGAAAGAGAGAGCATATGGCTTCAGGTCTGATCACTCTGTGCCTGGGAGACCATGAGTATCCTTCTCCCAGCAGTCACAAATTGCCTGTAGTAATTTGTCTACAGGTGGAGCTCCACAAAATTTTCACTTTCCCCAGGGACTAAATCACCAACCAAAGAAGACACGTGGAGGCACCCATGGCTCCAGCCACATATGTAGCAGAGGATGGCCTTGTCAGGCACCAATGGGAGGAGAGGCCCTTGGTTCTGGGAAGGATCTATGACCCACTGTAGGAAAATGCCAGGGTGGGGAGGCAGGAATGTGTTGGTGGGTGAGGGAACATTCTCACAGAAGCAGGGGGAGGGGTAATGGGATCGGGGGTTCCCGGTGGTGGGGGGCGGGAATGGGGAGAATATTTGAAATGTAAATAAAGAAAATATCCAATAAAAAGAAAAAATTAAAAAAAAAAATCACTTTCCATGTTAATGTGTGGTGGTAGCCAAATCTCTTCTAGGAGTGGTGTGTAAATGTAATGCAGACAGTTCTTCTTATGGCGAGGCCTTAGGAGCTGGGTCCCCACATGGCAAGGACCCGTATGAAGCCTCGTGCAGAATCTGCTAGCATTTCTGGAGGGTTGCTGGTTGGTTTGCTTTTGCCTTGCATTTGCATTTTTGGCTTTGCTATTGGTAGTCTTTACTTTCACTTTGTCTGTGACACATGTTTCTCCAGAATCAGAAAAAGAAAGCGTGTACTATGATTACTATGATTTATTCTTGTGTGTCTTTGAGGATTGTGGGAGCAGAATAGATCACTACTCTTCTGTTAATAATGGTGATGTGGTTGAGTCAACACACAGCTCTAGTCTACGTACATCAATTAAAGTCCAGATGTTTTCTTCCTATGAAAACTTAGTACTGACAAAAATTTGCCGACCAGGTAGGTGATAATTTTCCAAACAACAGCTATATGATGATAATCAAAAGGCTAGAAAGGTCTTGCCGGATCGTTGGGTCCAAGACTTAATGGGAACATACTTAAGTCAGCCAAGCAGAGATAAGGAACTGATTCAGGTGACTCATTTCCGGAGAGTCCTGGACATTAAAGGAATTAGATTTCCTGATTTGGATGTGAGAAGACACTAGGTGTCAATAATCAAATTAGAATGTTCTGGGTATGGTCTATCACCTCTGTGTATTATAGCCACATTTTCTTCCAACCATAGTCACTTGGTTATGTACCAATGGGTTTGGTTAGATAATGACTGGAAACCGCAGGGATCAAGGACAAGAAGATGGAGGAAAAGCACAGTGTGCACATTATTATTAAATGTGGGAAGTTCTTCAAACAGACTGACTGTGAGAAATGAGAAAATGAATGTAAAACCTTTCCAGGTGTGTCCAAATAGATGTATAAATAAAGGTGGCCTGAGCTGTCTCAGTGCCAGAGTGTGTGAACCACACCTCTAGGTCCAAGTCTTCTTTTGCCTATTTCAAACATCTGTCTTTGGGTTTTGAATTTCACCAGAGCTGGACTACAGCAAACATTTCTTAAGATATTGCTGGGAGGAAGGAAATCGAGGAAGTGCTATAATCCTATTTTAGTTAAAAATACATTTTAAAAATAAGGATAAGGGGGCAGGTCTTTAATCAGCATATTTTTCCATTTCTCCTCCTTACACTCAGATTCTACTAAACACCACTTTGTTCTCCTTTCCCATCAGATTTCCTGCTTTTATACAGCACATGTAAGTGAAAAAAGTACCTGTGTTGCTATTCTTGACATTTCTTTGAGCCTGGTGAGCCCATTCCTTATACAAGTTTTGATGACTGCTGAGTTGCATTGCGATCACAGTTAACAACTACACATCAACTATCCTATATTTACTAAGTCATCACATTTTTAATCTTCCGGATCCAAACACAAGGGATATTGGTGAGGTAACTGATCTGCTCGAGTTATGCAAGATCAAAACTTCAAGTTTTATTCCATAAATGTGCACAATTACAGTCAAAAGTCTTACAAAAGCAAAATAAGAAAAGGGAGTGAATTCCATGCTAAAATTGCTCCTGAAGAATAGGACATAAGGGCACTGTATTTTCCTGCAACTGAGACTTTTAAAATAATGTAGAATGCTTTCCATTATCAGCATTCTGCATTTCCTGCACCAGATGAGCTTGAGGGAGAGGGCCAATTGGACTGCCATAAAACTGCCGCACGTGTGTATGATTTACCTGTCAGTGACAATTTAACTTCTGTTAAATAAACCCATATCACTGCAGTGACAGTAGTGTGTTAATGCCACTTTAATCCTTGCTGGGTTTTTTAATTGAATCAATTTGTCAAAGCAGTAAATTCACACAGCTGACTTGGAATTCACTTAGTAATAAGAAACTGTGGAATCGGTCACTGAAATTATCACCCACATATACTGTAAAAAAATTATCCTGTAGTTGAAGATAAAAAAATTAATCAAAGGATTTCTTTTGTGGCTGAAGGTATAACTAAGTTAGTAGAGTGCTCATCTGGCATCCACAAAGACCCGAGTCCTGTTCTCAGCAAATATTTTTAAAAATTGTGTGAAGCTGAGTATCTATAATCCCATTACCTAGTAGGCAGAATTAGAAATATAGTTGGCTACAGAGGAAATTCATAATAATACTACATGAGACTCTGTCTTTAAATATATATATAATATATATTATATATTACACATGTATATTATAATATATTATATTATTTATGTTATGTATAATATTATATATTATATATGCTATATATAAATATATTATATATAATATATATCATATATATATTATTGTCATAAAAAATCAGCAGTGTGATCTTTCCCTATTTTTTCATGCCTCCTGGAAAATCTGATTGTCAATCCTGGTACCACCTTCCCCACATTCAATTAAACTCTGTATAGTATGTCTTTCCCCTACCAAAGTTACTCAAGGAAACCGAACAGGCCTTGGTCCTGGTTATTGGTATGCTAAGTATACAATGTAGTCAGCCCTATATAGTCCTCAGCCATTAAAAAGACTCTGTCCTTAGTATATACCCAATGAGATGCACCTCTGCAGGCCTGATAAAGAGATCTATTGCGTCACACACAGATACTTCATAACTGTAACAATGGCAACCACCTCCGACTTGACTTGCATGGACAAAGAGGCTTTATACCTAAAAAACACGAAGAGGTGTGATACAACCAAACCAGACTCACCATACACCAAGGTGCTGACAGATCAGACACATAAGAGCTACAACCCAGATACCAGAGCAGTCACATCAATTCCTCAAACACATATCATATATAATTTGATCTTAGGCGAATGAATAAAATCAGGTTATCAAAGCTACTACAAATTTACAATTTGGGGTGAGGGAGGAATTCAGCACAGAGAGAGAGAGAGCAGAGTTCATTAAAAAGAGGTAATTAAAAATATTAGAACAAAGAACTACACATATGAAATAAAAATGATTTTGAGAGTCCTGTCTAATACAGACTAGATTTAAAAGCAGGAATTATGAACTTGATTACAGGTCTGACTAAGTAACTTGGTGTCAGGGTTTGAATGGCAGTGGCTCCCAAAAAGCTCATTTATTAGAATACTTAACAGTTTGTGAAACTATTTTGGAAGGAATAGAGGTGGTGTAGGTAGTGTTTCACTGAAGTTGGGCTTTGAAGTTTCAATAGCCCACAGTATTCCTATTCTGTCTCTCTCTCTCTCTCTCTCTCTCTCTCTCTCTCTCTCTCTCTCTCTCTGTCTCTTTCTCTCCCCTTCTCTCTCTCTCATTCCTGTCCCCCTCCTCTGCTCCTTGCTTGTGGATCAGATATATGCTCTTTTTCTTACCCAGTGTTACACCTGGCTCACTACTACCATGCTCCCTGTTATGACTGTCGTAAATGATAACCTTTTGGAACTATGACCTTTCATTAAATATTTTATTTTATAACTTTTTCATAGGTCATATTGTCTTATAGCAACTGGATAGTCACTGATAATTGAAGACCTGGAAACAATGAAATAAAATATAACAAGGGAAGCTTATAAAAATGATGAGGTATCAATAAGCAAAGAAATATTTGTACACGGAGTGTCTCAAAACAGAAAAAGAATTGGAAGACATAAAAAACTTGCTTAGTCAATAATATCTGAAAATTTCACGCCTTTGAAAGGACATAACCACTCAGGCCAAAGAACTCAAAGAAAGCCTAAACAAATTCTCCCCAAATATACTTAGTAAATTCTCCAGTAAAATTTAAAGTAATTGAGACAATATTTTGTTAGGTTAAATAAAATATATCAACTGTGTTTTTAATATTCATACATTGTTTATTTTTTAAGTGAATTGGGATATAAACATTGATATAGTCTATTAAAGTCAAACATTTAGAATATCTGGGAAATTGAAGGGTTCCCTTATGATTCTAAAGAAAGCAAAGACATAGTTCCTCTTCTACAGTATATTGTTCTAGGTAGAAGATACTTAGAAAAGCTGAAGCATTGTAATTAATATAAAGCCTTCAAATAAGAAGCAAACATCTTAAACATGGTACTAATCTCACACTAGAGACATAAATTGAGAAATTTTCTTTAAGCTCAGGACTCACACATGAATGTCCACTTGCTTTCTACTAAACACAATTCCAGCCCTTTCCACTCAATCAGATTAAGAAATATCAAATGCCTAAATAAAGTAGAAAGTAGAATTGTTTCTGTTTTCATATTGTGTGTATGTGTGTGTGTATATATATATATATATATATATATATATATATATATATGAACATTACTATATAATTAAATATATGTATATATTTACTAACTGATCATCATATACACAAATTGGAACTAATAAACTAAGTAAAATCATAACATATAAAATAAAATAAACACCAGGTTTTCACCAGATATAATGGTATATACCTTTAATTTCCGTGCTCAGGAAGCTGAGGCAAGAAGACATGTGTGATTTGAGTCTAGTCTGTGTAAGAAGTTTTAGGCCAGCCAATGCTACGTGCTCAATGAACAATTCAGAAAAGATATGAAGATAAACCTACAATAGTATTAAAGAGAATATTTAACTACCAATTTAAATAATATCATGAAAAATCTGTACACCAACACTATTAAACACCAATAAAAAAGAAATTGGAGAACATATAAGAACATGAAGGTATATGCTCTATCCATGAAAAGGAGGAATTATTATTATAAAAATGTTCGTATTGCCCACAAATACTTGTATATAAAGCACTCTCTTCTAAGTTTCAATGGAAAATTCAAGGAAATGGGGGGAAGACAAAAATTTAAACCTATGTGAAGCCACTTACATTTCTGCATCATCTTGAGCACAACACTGTTGAACATATAAGAACATGAAGGTATATGCTCTATCCATGAAAAGGAGGAATTATTATTATAAAAATGTTCATATTGCCCACAAATACTTGTATATAAAGCACTCTCTTCTAAGTTTCAATGGAAAATTCAAGGAAATAGGGGGAAGACAAAAATTAAAATTTATGTGAAGCCACTTACATTTCTGCATCATCTTGAGCACAACATTGGACATACTGTGGTTCCTGATAATTCTACATTTAAAACAATGTAATAGTAATCAACACATGTTTGGGCCTGAAGAGATGGCTGTGTGGTTAACAGCATTCTTGTAGATGACCTGAAATTGAATAAGAGTACTCATATTTGATGCCTCACAACCACCTGTAAATCTAGTTCCAGTAGAACCAATTTGACAGAGGGCACTTGACTTCATACCACACACACACACACATACATACACACATGCATGCACACAAATTTTTAAAAGTCCATTATGTCCCATGGAAATCTAGACTAATAGAACAGAAATGAGGACTAAATATGCTCTGTATACATGGTTAATTAGTTTGTGTCCATATACAATCAAATGCAGTAATGGTATCCATAATTGGTCACAAGAAAAACTAGTAATTCATATCCATGACAGAGTCAATAGTTCCTTATCTAAAATCTTATCCAAAAGTAAATTTATGATAGGTTGAACTTTATAAATGACCAAAATAAACAACTAGAAAATATAGGGGAAAAATGTTTATACAACTGGTATTTAAGTTTGTTATAGTCCCATTATATTATCATTTTATTTAAGAGATAGTATCTTCTCATGTAGGCTAGGGAAACGTTGAGATCAAGACCCTCCTGCCTCAATTTCTACAGGGCTGAGAATACCATCCTCTACCACCACTCCAGGCTAATGCATTGATTGGGGACTGACTTCCACAAATGGCAACAAAGACCAATAGTATCAAACCAATAGTAAAATCATGTAACTCTACAATAACTGAACAGATTCTCTACAGCAACTGAACAGTTAACACAATGAGAAATCAACCCAGTCAGAATTGTTAATTATGTCTGAAACAACATGTTCATATCTACGATATACAAGGCACTTCTTCAAGCTGGTAGTTCAAAAATAAAAGCAACCCAATTTAAAATGTGGATAAAGAACCTTTGTAGATTTTTTTCCCTAAAAAAAAACATGGCAAACAGAGATATGAAAGGGTGGTCAGGATCACTAGCAATTAGGGAAATGTAAATCAAAACCACAGTTGGATAGTATGTCCTTCCAGCTAGTAGGTGATTATCAAAAGTTGAGATAAGAAAGAAATTGAGAGAATCCTCTAGAGCATATAAAAACATCCCTTTCTTAAGGGAAATCAAGGTTATATGGGTGAATCTGTCAAACTGTGAAGTTAAGATTTGTGCTTTCAGTATGTGTGAATTTTACCTTATTAAAAATAAAAAGACCTAAAAATAAACTGAGACATGAAGGTTAAGTTAAGTGTATATGAATAAAAGGTGCATGATTAGTGGCTGGTGAAGCTGAGTGGCAGATATATTTAACTACAAATTATGTAATACAGTGTATGAGTAAATGAAAAAGAAAGTATTGGCATACTCTTGAAAGAATGAGATTCTTAATGTAAGAATGTAAATTATTGCTGTAATTATAAAGATATTTATGGAAGTTAAAATGAATGAAAAAGAAAGAAGGAAGAAAGAAAGGGAAGAGAAGAGAAGAGAAGAGAAGAGAAGAGAAGAGAAGAGAAGAGAAGAGAAGAG
>JADRCD010237201.1:0-14401 GCA_019843815.1 Montemys delectorum | reverse complement strand
TCTCTCTCACTCTCTCTCTCTCTCTCTCTCTCTCTCACTCTCTCTTTCTCCCTGTGTGTGTGTGTGTGTGTGTGTGTGTGTGTGTGTGTGGTGTTGGGTGGTATTAATTAAATGTTGTCTATCTTGCTTTTTTTTGAGATTGGGGTCTCTTACTTGCCCAGAACTCACCAAGTATCCTACTCTGGACAAAAAAAAAAAAAAACAAGTATCCCATCCCTCAGTATACCTCCCCAGTGCTGGAGTTACAAGTATACAGCACCACAGCCTTCCTTTCCCGCCTCCTGCTCCTCCTTCTCATCCTTCTCTTCCTCTTCTTATTCTTTTTCTGTGGATTATGAGGATCATGCTTGCAGAGCAAACATCTTATGTTCTGACCTAATTTCCTATTCCCTAACAGTAGGCATGACTACATGGTCATGAAAATTATTTGAACAAAATGACAAAGTCCTCAGATTAATGAGACAGGCTGACTCCATGAAAGGTTTCAGACTGGCAGTTCAGGAAATTAGGCCTGAAAATCCAGGCTTTACATAGCCCTGCCATCAGAAACTGCCCCACCACTGGCCTGATGCTAGGACAATGGATCAGCAGTTTTCAGTCAGCTCCCAGTCCTTGGTAATAGAATGTTCTTAGAGATAAAGTGAGACAAACTCACCTACCCCAGGAGTCCTCAGCAACCTTTTCCAGCTGCCATGTCCCAGTGTCCTGGAATGCCTAGAGATAGAGTAAGTCAAAGCTCATCTTCCCCACAATTCTCCTAATGTGCTTTAAATCAAGCCTACAAGCTCACTTGGCTGTCTCTCTCTCTCTTGGTAATGCATGCTGGACTAATGCAGAATAAAAAACCCTTTGCATTTACATACCATTTGAGTCTAGACTACCATTCTTTGGTGAGTCATGGACCCTTACAATAGAATTTCTTTAAAAGTTAAATATCATGAACCTTCCTTCTCCATTCTTCAGTGTGAACTGAGTTAGTTTTGTGCTGGCAACCATAATGACTGTGAGCTCATGAATGTAATAACCTGTCACATCCAAATGACATTATTTCACAGAAATCTTTCTTGACCTCTAGATCTTAAAATTATCGCTGTCCCTCCTCTGTCAATGTTCTTTGACCTTTGGGTGTGGGGAGGTGAACTGTACACAAACAGTCTAGTCCCAGTCTAGCACAGGCCTGGAATCCCAGAGACCTCGTGGGCAGTGACTTCTGCTTTCATGAAATGGTAAGAGTTCGGGTACACCTCCTGGGCCCCTGTCTTCTGTCGAAGAAGTTACAGCCCCCACACCCCTCCCTCATAGGAGAGGTGTGTGGCTATCAGACAGGTAGGAGCAGCACCAAGCCCTCCCACATGCAAATATGGTTTCCCCAAACTCTCAGTCCAAGCCAATGAGAAGTACCTGCTGTCAAACCCTGAATCACCCCCAAAACTGTATAAAAATCCTACCCAGGGAATTAAAGGTATGCCAGAACTACTCCATCATCCAGAGAGCTTCTGTTATAAGAGCTGTAACACTTGGGAAGAAGTCTGCTCTCCCAAAATACCACCTGTGGCTCCACTGCTCAGCCCGACCATAATCAATGCAAGGTAACTCAGGTAACCAAGACGATGGCCATGGCGAAGATGGAGGTGGAACCAGCTGCAGCAGCATGGATGCGACTTACCCCCACCCCCACTCCCCTGCTCCTGACTTCTTCCCTCTGTCAGAACTCTCAAACCTGGCTGGGCCACTGCAGGCCCACACTTGGCCATGAATGTGTCAGGTTGGAACACAGATGTCTCCATTAAGACTGAATAATCTAAACTCTGCACTTTGGCCAATTATGAAGTTCTCTATTAGGCCTCAAATACAGAAGTTTGTCTGTTGTTGGGAATTGTACTAATCTCTGTATATAGTGATAAATACTGTGAATAAAAATAATGCTATCATGTCTGTTTGGCAAAATAATAGTAATAGAGCCCACTGGGCCCCAGAATGTACAGTATTTCTTTTGTGAGCCATCTTGGTTTCATTTCTCTAAGTTATTGAATTTCTTGGGCATCTATATTCTTATTTGGAAGGGTTTTTGGCCAGTATTTCTTCACCTGGTTTTTCTTCCTTTTCTTTTCCTCTTTAAAAATTCAAAAATACTTCACAAGGCTGAGGTCCTTCCTCCTAGAGATGATCAAATTTGCAATCCTCTACTATACACATGCTGCCAAAACAATCACTCCCACCATGTATAGCCCTTGGTTGGTAGTTGGGTCCCTGGGAGCTCTGAAGGTACTAGTTAGTTCATATTGTTGTTCGTCCTAAGGGGCTGCAAACCCTTCAGCTCCATAAATCCTTTCTCTAACTCCTTCATAAGTGGGAGATGGTGGGGTGGCAGGCATGGGGAGCGGGGAGGCAACAGGGGTTTGTTCTTGTTGTTTTTTGTTTTGTTGTTTTTGTTTGTTTGTTTGGAGGGGAAACTGGGAAAGGAGAAATTTACATGTAAATAAAAAAATATCGGATATAAAAAAAAACTTTCAGCCACAAAAAATATCATAAAACCAAGAAAAAAAATTCAAAAATCCAAGAATAAACACAATATTACATTGCATGCCTCACTGATCTGCTAACTTTCATTTTCTCTTCTTAGACCTTTTTTATTTGTTCTTTAGATTCATTGCCCAACATCATAACTCTAATTTGATGATCATTTCTGCTGTTTGCTTATGTCTGCTTTTGATATATCACATGACTTATTTAAGTGCATGTACTATTCCTCTGTCAAAGTTCTTTTTATGATTTATTTTTAGCTTTCAGTGTTTTTATTGACTTTTGAGTTTACTTTTTGTATTATTATATAGACTTTCTCTAGGTTTCCCTTTAGGGTCTTTAGTATCTTTCTGATACTTTAAAAGTCTTTTTCTAGTAGAACTACTATCAGGTCCAAAAATGTTCTGTTGATTTTCTTTCTTTCTTTTGTCTTCTCCCCCCTCCCTTTTTTTTTTTTTTTTCTTTTGGATTGTGACCACAGTCAATTCTGAGACTGAAGGCAAGTATAATTTTTCCCAAATTGCTTTATACCATTTTAATTACATGTTATTAAAGGCAAGCAGTACAGTAAGGAACTAGCAAGGCAGTAAGCAAAGTCCCATGATTACTCCCATGACAGTTGTTTAAAAGGACTTGTCATAATGACCAAAATACTTGAGCCTACTTCCTTATCCAAGCCCAAAATCTTACCTGAAGCCTACTTCTTTTGTTCCACCCTTAGATTATAATTCCTACCTTAACCTTCTTTCCTATTATAGGATAAAGTTAGATTCTTGACAAAACTTACTTCCTTATCTTGCCCTAATATCAGATTTCTGCCTGAGCTTACTTCCTTGTCATGGCCAATGTCAGATTCCTGCCTGAAGTCCATTTCCTTGTCCTTGGTCAATATCAGATTCCTGCGAAGCAGCACCCCAAAAGGCTCTCCACATCCCCTTCCCCCTCCCACATTAAATCAGCAAACAAGGTTGAGCCTGTCTCAGGTTGTTCTGACAAGAATGCTTTCCTTACCCATTTTCAATACAGGTGCAGCTTGTTTGTGTTATATAAGCAAACATGGCCTTTTAGTGTTTGTTGTAAACAAACACGGCCATCTGAGGAATGCCTCTGTCTTAGGTTGGTATGGCTCTGTGCAGAATCTTACCTGTCCTTGACTTACCAGCCTGTTAAATTTGTAACTCTGTTTGGGGGTTCATTTTTAGTTTCAAGCCATGTACTTGGGCTGCCAACATGTTGATGTAGTTAAAGACAAGCTTTAACATGATAGGCAGGAATAAAAATATTCCCAGCACAAGAAGGGCTAGCATGATCAAGCCATAAATGCTATTATTGAATCTTGACTGAGATGGAAATACTGACCTCAGGCCATTAATAATTTTATCAGCAATATCTGCAGCATCAAAGCTCAATAGATCAGTATTCTTTAAATCCACAGTCTCACTATGCAAAGTTAAAATATCCAGAGAGGTGTTGTAATTATGCCAAACATACTGCAAGGAAACTGCCTTCAAAAACTTAATCAAAAAGAGAAATTATGATGACTCCTTAATGTGATTAGTTACTCTGACTCAATCATGGACTGGTCTAGAAATCAATCCAATACTGGAAATAACAGACTGCATTTGGAAGGCTGTTTCTGGACATTTTCAGAGACATACTTGGAAGTTAGCTGCCATTCTCTATGATGTTATGTTAGCAATAGGTAAAATTGGGTCAGAATCTGGATTTCAAAAAAGTGTTAGTGCATGTATTAAAGCTCCTAATCTTTTATTAGTTGGTCATGCTGAAATTAGTTTGTTTTTTATACAGTATTTAGAGTAAGTTGTGTTGATTTTATTCTTTCCAATTGTGTCAGTGTGTTGAAACCTGGCATGACTGTTATGGTGGTCTATCAGCCAGCTTTTTTTTTTTTTTTATTGCCTATGAATATTATAGGACCTTAGTATTCTGAAAAAAGCTTGCAGGTACTGGAAGAAGTGAGTCAGGTTTTAAGCAGAAACAAGAGGGTAGTGGGCGTGATAATTGCTGGTATAGCAGCTTTAATTACATTACTGGCTAGCACCACTGCTGCAATTGCTTTGACACAGAAGTTAAGACAGCTACTTATGTTAATCATTTAGTAAAAGAATGTTACTAATGGTCTGAGTATTCAAGAGGACTTAGATAGGCATTTGGAACAACAGATTGATGCTCTTTATGATACTATTCAAATTATTGGAGAGAAGGTTCAGAATCTAAGAGTAGGAAGTTATCTCGAATATTATGCTAAATACCAATGTATTTTTGTTACTTCTAAACTTCTTTCCCTTTCAATTGATTGGGCCACAGTTTTTTGTTTCCTTCTATTCCATGTGAATTTTTGTTAATAATTGGAATCTTGTGCATATTGATGTAATTATTATGTAATTGTTACTTTTTCCTTGGCTGAGAATTTATGTTTGTTTATATCTCCATGGCAAGGGCTAGTTTAAGATATAAATTCAAAATCTTTCCATGACTTTTTCTGACCTCATTCCTTTCTGTGAATAAGCATTTTTTGTAGTCCCAGTCAATCAGGTACTTTTTCGATAGGTTGATTTTTACTGTTTGACATCAAAAAGAGGAAAAGAAAAAAGGTGAGATACAGTTCAAACATTGACTTTGCACTTTAAATTGCTGTCTTTTCTATTCCCTTTTTAAAGATCCCTAACCCACCTTCCAGCACTATTTTCTATAAGGAACAATTCTAAAACCAGTGGACTAGCAGCAAATTTAACAACAATCCCAATTATGTTTCATGCGTCTGAAATTAGAAGTAAAAGTCAGTAGGTAGAATAGGCTCCTGATATCTGAAGGGCAGAGTCTATTCTACCACCCCTTTACCTCATAAAGTAAGCACAAATTTCTTCACAAAGAAGTCAAAACCTCCAGAGAACTTCAGTTTCAAAAGCTTCTGCCAGTGCAATTGTCATATCATAAATGCATATAGGGCCCATTGTTCCTGTTCTGCCAAAAGTTTCTAAGATCCTTACAGTATCCCTTTTATTTTAAAAGTTTTCTCCATACTTAAAACTGCTACAATTTATATAAAACTCACTAAAATTAGACCACATATTGGTTTTCTACTATATATTACTTATATAATGCACATTATATTGAACATATATTTTATATATTATCTAAATAAGATAATTTTAATATATTATTTTGATTACCATTTTAAAGTTGTATACTTCCTCAGTATTAGAGCTGTGGAAATAATCCATTACTTACAGCCACTGTTGTGCAATTAAGAGTACAGGAGTATGGATTCCATATACACACTTCATGGGTGTGGTTACAGCCTTTAATAGTTCCAGCTTTGGAATAAAGCAAGCCAATTATTAAGGTTAGTTGTACTGGCAACCTATAGGTTTGATTTGAGAGGTCTAGCCTCATAAAATAAGGAGGAAGTAAATATGCTTCCAGTTATCATCCTTAGGCCTCTGTGTTTATGTTCATACACAAATGAACAAAGGCACACATATATGTATCTTCACAAATGAAAATGGGAATACATACAAACACATACACATGCAGAAAGAAAGTTAAAAAAATGTTGGATGTCTGAGAATAACTATAATATTAATATAAGGAAAAAATAATAAAATTGATAAATTCTAGTGAGTATGAGTCTAAATTGTAGAGTTGTGTGAAATAGCAAGTGACTTAGAAACATTGCTAAACTCCATACTAGTTTTGGAAAAACTCTTATGTGTTCAGAATACAGTGATGGATAGATCATACTGTGTCTTTTTAGGCAGATACTTCAATAATGGATGAAGAAACAATGAGTCTAACAATGGTTCTCAAGTTAAGTATTTCCTCACACCTCAAAATGAAATAAAAAACAAGGAATGAGAAAGCAGGTTATATTTTTCTTAGTCTCTCTGTGTATTTAATCTTCGGCTTCTGTAACAAGTAAGTCTAAAAGTGTCAGGAGGCACTAAGTATCCTCCCTAAGAACTGAAGTAGAAAGAGGGTCACATGGTATAAAAGGAACACAACTGTAGTTTAGAAAAAGTGTGCTCATTATTTATGTATAAGTTTTGTTTTGAATAAAATGACACTAAGGTGAATAAAAAGTGATTATACTCCAAATAGAAGTAATTGCCACATGTTGTTTGGCAGACTATTATAAAAATCCATGTATGTTTAACACATAGAAATGTTCAAACATTTAAGAATATCTCTGTCTTAGATAAAGTTTTACTACTGAAACCATGATCAAGGCAACTCCTATAAGGATAACATTTAATTGAGGCTGACTTACAGGTTCAGAGGTTCAGTCCATTCTCATCAAGGCAGGAATATGGAAGTGTTCAGGCATATGTGGATCTGGAGGAGCTGAGAGTTCCATCTCTTGTTACAAAGGCAGCTAGCTCAATACTGGCTTCCAGACAGCTAGGATGAGGGTACTAATTCCCATACCCATGGTGACACACCTACTCCAACAATGCTATACCTCCCAATAGTGCCACTTCCTGAGCCAAGCCTTTGCAACCCCTCACAACTTCCATATCTTATTAAGAAAGACACATTTCGTTTTCTCCATCTTGCGAAGATTTATTTTTACTTTATTTCCTTATTAATGTACAATAATACTGTATTTCATCTAGAAACATTCATTCTTTCTCTATAGTTGATAGTTCTGACATTCTAGTCTTTAAATATATTTAGCTATCATTAATTTATGAAAATGCATTGAATTCTTCCTCTAATATACCCTTATAATAATAGGAATTGGTATATGATTGGTATATAACAAATATCACTCAATACTCACCCACATACCACACTCTGCATGCCACCCAAGAATTCCACAGAAGCCAAAGACATGCATGAGAATTTCACCAAAATACTCATGCCAGCTGGGACAACTTTGGAACCCAATTGACACAGAACATATCTTTCCCCATCCCCTAGCTCGACCATCATTCATGTTTGCTTCCTACTGGGGCCAGATCAGCAGCTGATTACCTACTAGAGCCTGTGTGCCTCCTTGGAGGTCAGCAGTAACAAGGGAGATAGCCTGCCTGCTTCTAAAGAGGTCAGCAATAACAAGGGGCACAAGAGGACTGCTATAAAGAGTGACATAAGAGGCCCACTCTAAATAGAGATAGTACTGCCTGCCTCCAAGGAGACTGGCTCTAACCTAGGTAACAGAGTTCTACCTGTTATGATATGCTTAAAGACAGGAGCCTGGCATGGTTGTCCTCTGAAAAGCCCCTCTAGCAGCACACTGAGACAGATGAGAAAGTACTTGTACCCAACCATTGGCTTAAGTCAGGGGCCCCTATTGTTGAATTGAGGGAAGGATTGAAGAAACTGAAGGGAGAGTGACCCCATGAGATGACCAGCGGTCTTAACTTTCCCAGACCCCAGCGAGCTCCAGGAGACTGAGTCACCAACCAGGAGCATACAAGGACCAGTCCAATGTCCCTGGTACATATATAGCAGAGATCAGCCTGATCTGGTCTCAGTGGGAGATGTGCTTAATCCTTGAGAAACTTGAGGCCCCAGGGAAGGGGGAGACCTAGTGGAAGGGGGGCACTCTTTTGGAGGTAACAGGGAGCAAGAATGTGATGAGGAACACTGGGTGGAGGAACTAAGTGGGAGGGCAATGACTGGAATGTAAATAAATAAAATAATTTTAAAATATATTCTCAGACATGACTGAAATGTAAAATTTACCATTACTCATCATCTTCCTATAAGTGATTTTAAATATGAAGTAGTTATCCCATGTCAATTTTTAAGTAATTATGACCACTGCTCTAATACTTATATGTACTGTTTTCAATTTTAATAAATTGTATATACAACAAGCAGCAGTTTCTTCAAATGAATATTTTATTAGTTTTACAAAGTCCAACTAATAAACACTGATGAAAATAAATAAATTCCTCACTTGTCATCATGCCTGATTAATAAAAAAGTGAAACCCAACAAGAACAGATTCCATTTTCACAATTAATCCAAGATTTCACTTGTCTGGATCCCACAGATGCATTTCAATTCTTCGTGTATACTTTTCAGTTTATCAGATGTGAATTAAATTACCAAACCACCATCCCAATTAGGAATATAATTTTGCCAATATAAAACTCATGTCTCCACGTATGTTTGACATTAACAAAATAATAAAATGAGCAATTAAATCACTAATCAATCAAAAGAAATTTTTTACAATTCTGTGCTAGTAAATTTAAAATTTGAACACCGAAGAGGATAGTGTCATCATCCACTGTACTATAAGTCCATTTATAGAGCATGCAAGATCATGCATGCTGTTATTCCAACACATTCTTTTAAATACTTAAATAATATTTTATCTGTTCTTTGAAATTTAATACATGTCCACAATCTATTTTGATCACATCTCCTCCACAACATTCCCTCCAATATGGGCATTAGTCACCAACCTGCCTCCTTCCTAATGACTTATTCAGTGTTTTTATTATCAGTAGTAACTTTCTGAGCCAAATCACTACTCAACATATGTATATGTTACCATTGGGAAAAGGGTAACTCACTAACAGATCCAAGAAGAAAAGTGATTCTCCTTGTTCAGCATCCATCAATTGCCAATAGCTTTTCTTCTGGAGGTGGAGCCAAGATGCTCCCATATTCCTGTATCAGACTGGAGGTTTCATTGGCTTGAACTTGTATATGTCTTATGCACATAATCACGGCTGCTGAGCCAGCTGTCCATACCCCACATAACCTTTTAAAGCAAGAACAATGCTCTACCCAGGGCAGAGCATTTTCTGTACTCCTCCTCCCCTTCTCTGAGCACTGGATATGGGCACAGTTGGTACTTTATCCAGTTCTGTATCCACTACACTTTAAAGACTTTATTCTGATGTACTCTATCCAATCATTGTCATGATGATTAGATTATCAGAAAGCCTTAGCCTGAGACTCAACCTTTTCAGGATACTGAGCTATTTTGAGACTCCCTTCCTTCATTGTTTTTAAAGGTAAAGAATTGTAGTATCCAGTCCATTAAGTCTATGTAGTAATACCTTTCTCGTTCATTGTTTGGACCAAATCCTAAAATCAACTCTGACAGTCACTGAGAGACAACCCTAGTCCCTGGAAGAGTTAAAGCTTTTTAAATATGCTTTTAATTAAAATCTAGTTACATTCTACTTTCCATCTCCTTGCTCTAGCTGCTCTCTGCAATCCTTCCTCTCACTGCTCCCATTTCCCAGCTTTCAAGTTTGATAATCTTTCCTTTTATATTACTACATACACATAGAATGATGGGGGCAGAAAACTACTTGCTAATTTAGCTTTGTTAATTCAAATGCATGGTAGTTAAGATTCTGGAAAGGAATATAATAATCTTCCCAACTTGGAAAACTATAAATATGTAATAGAATGAATGCTTAGAAAGAAAAATACAGATAGAAATATTGAGACAAAACCAGAATTGGGCAAATTCTTTGGGAGTAAGAGCTACAGAACCATTATCATCCCAAAGCCTAAAAACCGTTGGACAAAAATCGAAAGCCTGAACACTATGAAGTATACAAAATGTGTGATAGATAGGAGAGAGACAGCCTCAGGATAGGCAGAAAGGGACATGGAAGATGAATGACCTAAGATCAGACTTTTGTCATTTTTCCAAATCTCTCATTGACCAACAGTCAGAGGTCAAGAATGCAATTGTAGCCCTATGCAGAGGTCAGTCTCTTAGGGACAAAGTAAGGTAAAGAATGATAGAGAATGAGACATAGAAAACAATCATAACAGAGGCCTCTGCAAAGAGGTGACATTTAATCTAAAAACCACACTACCAGCAGAAAATGTGCTTATTGCAATCTGAGAGTAAGAAGAAGATATGAATTATTGACTAAGATGATATATAGTGTTCCATATTTCTATTTGCACTAAGATAAAAGTTAAAAGGTCCAATGTAATTTGTGAAAGTGTCAATGTGTCATTATTCTAAATGATGTAATGAAGTATGGAAATTTTATAGTATATAATTAAATCCACAAAGGAAAAAAAAATTTGAGAACTTCCTCCTCCCTGTTTTTTATGAATAGAATGTCCAAAGGCAGACAAGTTGACTCTTTTATAACATCTACAGGCAGCACAATTTCAATCATAATTCTATCTTGAATTTTGTAGGATAAGGTAAATCCAAAGGGACATTGTAGTATCAGATGAGCACTGATCCCCACATACACTTGAACTGTTATGATAGACAAACTGCCTTTTTGTTGATGTGGCTATAAAAATGATAATTGTTTCACAAGGAAACTTAAAGTGGTATCCTGTACAGAGAGAGACCTTGTACTGCATTGGAAGTAAATAGACTCACTGAAAGAAATATCATTGGAGGATGATATATAATCAGTCAATCAGAACCTGAATTATGTAATAACCCTAAGAGAATCAATAAAGATTTAATTACAGGTATAGTAAGTTATATATTTATTAAAACTCTCTTTATGCATTATGTGAATAATATATATATATAGAAAAAGAGAAGTGAGATGACCAGTAAGGAGATATTATCAATAACATATTAGTATCACATTATAGAGTTGGCTGCCTTCTTATCAAAATGTAAGTTTTCTCTTCTGTCATATTTCTATATTATATTAACAGTTTTCCCTTACAATTGTTAGATTATGTGATTGAGCTCCCCAAAGCCAGGACCTGAGCAGAAACTTTAAACAGCCAGTGTATACCCAATTTGCATTGTCTATTGTCTCTTTTTCCTTCCCATACGCCTAACTTCTAGTATGTTGACACACCAGAGGGCCTTAGATGTTATATATTGGCAATGACAGTCAAACTAAGGCAAGGCTGCTTGCAGAAGGGAAGCAGAACTTTTTCCAGAGCTGACAAAATCAAATCAAAACAAAACAAACAAGCAAAAAGCATGCTATTGTTTTTATCAAGTGATTATACTTCTAGTTTCAAAGCTACAATAAAATATTGTCACATCCTTACAATCTTGCATATCATGAAAAGAGCTGGCTCCTGGAGGAAGATGTTGAATGGCATTTATATTTGATCGAATACTTTGATGACTGGCCTCCTATATTTATTTGAGTGTTAATGTCATACATTCAGGGATCTTTTCTTTTTTTAAACTAAAGAGGTTGGAAAGTACACATCAAAATGAAAATAGACAGCTGTCTGGAGAAGTATGCAAGACTGAATTTCTCTGAAGTGTATCCTAATTAAGAATATTAGGGGTGAGGATTCAGTAAATGGGAATGGGATAATTTTGTAAATTGTGTGAAGTTTACTGAGAAGCTTGTCAAAGTTTACTAATTCTGTGAGTTCAGAAAATGTTTGGATTACACTTGGTTATAATTAATTCTAGTATGTCTGTATTATTTATCATCCAAACTGGGATTTAGAGATGAAATTAACTAATTCATAAGGAACTCATTCGTCAATGGAATAAATGTTGGCCAAAGTGAAATGAAGGATGAAAATATGTACTTATGCACAAGTTAGTACAAAACTGTTAGATATCAGTCTTTCTCAACAAACCACCATTTTATGATTCCTGAACCAAAGTCTGGAGGAACTGAACAATTCAACACTGACGTTGTTTGTAATTTTTTACTTGTTATCTTCTTGTTGCATCACTAAATTAATACTCTATTTAATTAATTCTGTAAAACTCAAATATTCCTATCTAAATATATATTTTTTGGTCCACCCAGCAAGTTTTGTCACACCTCTCAGTAGCCCCCTCATCAAGTGCCCCTCCCCCATGTCTGTCTATGTGTTCTGATGCGCTCTTTAGGTGTTGTGATATGAGGACCTAGTATAGCTCACGCATTAACTGTCTTTATAAAGAACAAGATGCAGAACTCTTTTAAACAATTCCTTCTGCATTAGATGTAAATCAACCTATATGACTAATCCCCAGATTCTGTTTCAAATTGAAGATATTTAGCAAGGATAAGTTTGAGCAAAGCCCAGTGATTAGTTAGGTGTTTAACTTTACTCACTTTCCAGTCTCTTCTCAATGTTATTGATGACAACTCTTCAGGGACAAATTTATAGAAAAGTAGCAGAGGTAGGACCTGCAATATGTTACCATTGATTTAGTGGGAGACATGGAGTAATTATTCTGGTAGTCCATCCGAGAGACCATATATATTAATATCTGTTTCCTATCATCCCAATATCGATTTAACTCTCATGGTCACATATATCTTCTATAATGAAGGATCTACTGTTAGATGATTGTTTGCCAACAAATTGCTGATTATTCCTTCCATGGAAAAAATGTATTGAGTTATATATTATGCTGCTCTACTTGATTTCATGTTTGTTTTATATTTAATTGTGCTTTTAAATTAAGCAATAAAGGATATAATAAACATGACCAATCATCAAACTTTTTGGAGTCCTTGCTTTTCCTTCATTTATTCCACATTTATTCTATTACTTTTGAACTTGCAGTCACTCAACTTGTAAGTGGAATGAAGAAGTGAAAATATCTAACTGCATGCAATCATTGTGTGCTATTCATTTTCTTTGGGGAGAGTTGAAAAGAAACAAATTACTTTGTCTTGATATAGATCTTTGCCACCATCATTCTCATTGTTTCATTCGATTATTGCCTTAATCACACATTGAATCTGCAGATTATGCTGTGTGCTGAAAGCATAAAAATTGACAAGCTGGATGAGGTTTCTAACTTCATGAAAATTGCATTATGCAGAAATATCAAGTTAGAATAGGTAAAATGATCCTCAGATCTATTTACATATGATTTGTATGGAGAAAATGAGTATAAGGAGCTGCATAAAGAGGTGAGGGAGACAGGAATAGAAGTCACAGGAAATGTTCCTGGGAATGGTGATTTTCAAAGTGAGACTTAGAAGAAGTTGCACTTGTAGTAAGTGAGAGCAGATGAGCTTCTGTAGGAAAAAGCAGTGTGTGTTTTATCCTCAAGATAAAGTTTGTGTGTTTTATCCTCAAGATAAAGTTTGTGTGTTTTATCCTCAAGTTTGTCAAGCTCTATGAAAAAAAAATCTAGTAAACAAGTCAAAAGTGACAGTCTAAATACAGAAATCCTATGTATTTATACATATATATCCACACAATTTTAAGTATAGCTACCAGGACATAATGAAGCCATACGCTTTAAGAGTTCAGACCCATTTTCGCCACTATAGAAGGAGGTTTAGATATATTGCTGTATTTTTTACATTGTTTGAGGATAATCTAAAAACTTTAAAGTACTAATTTTATTTGAAGTGTAATTTCAATATTTATCTAAGAAGAAAATGTTAATGAACATTCTTGACACATATGTTAGATTCATAGATGGAAAGGAAATAAGTTAAACAGATTTATTTTAAGGTCTTGGTCCTGGTTTAACAAGATTTTCTGTGGAGATCAGGCTAGCCTCTAAGTCACAGAGATCTGCCTATATGTGCTATCCCAGTACTGGGATTAAAATTGTGAATCATCACAAGGGACGACACTAATCACTGGCCTAATGAGAATGATAGTTGCAAATTTTGGTGATTCTTAAAAGACAATTATAGTACATTAGGACAAAAATAATGAACTGTAAATAAATGAACAGATGTGATGCAAATATCTCATAATGCATATATAACACATTAGGAGTCATCTAACCTGATATCTCTCTGAGATACCATTTATAAAATATTTGGGAAAATGCCTATATTACAGTAACATTGTGTTGGATAAAAACAATGAACAAACATTACTCAGAACAATTCCCAGTAAGTGAAAATGTTAATTATTGTAAATGCTGCTATAAAATATAAACATATACCATGCAATTAGTTGTGGAATGCCCTGTGAATAGCTTAGTGACCAACTTCTCAGTTGAGAT
>JADRCD010237198.1:14513-25715 GCA_019843815.1 Montemys delectorum | reverse complement strand
AGAGAGAGAGAGAGAGAGAGAGAGAGAGAGAGAGAGAGAGAGAGAGACCAGAGTTCATCGCTCTCTGCTTCCTGACTGCAGATGTGATGTGACCAGCCTCATTAACGCCCGATGCTATGCCTTCCCCACCGCAATGGACTGTATGAAGTGGTAGCTAGAACCAACCTAAATCTAAAAATGTTTATGTCTTTTATTTGGGAATTATATGGTCTCAGTGTAATAGAAAGCCCGAATAGATAGCTAAAGGCAACAAGGGGGTGTAGCAACCTCTCAGAATAATAATAACCACAACATCCATGGTAGCTCACAGCCATCTGTCATTCCAATTTCAGGGCGTCCTATGCTTTCCCCTTGCCTCCGTAGGCTCTGCCTTTGTACTCACGGTACACATATATGCTTATATGCAAATACATCCATACAGATACAATATAAATAAGTAAATTTTTTAAAAAGAAAAAAGGCAGGGAGTAGGAAGAAGAGAATAAATTATGACTTTCCAATGAACTTATAATGCGGGTAGGTGGAGCTCAATTATACTCAAGAACACTTGGTGCCCAACATAGAATGTGGACTTCGAAGCTATTTTACCCATGGGTAAGAGAACTGGGAGATGGTATACTAGATCCTGCTTGTCACTTGTTGACGGCTCCTGGGTTGGGTTTCGATTCTAGTCCTGAACACTAGGCAATCTAATCTTCCATAGCACAAAGATGGTTGCAACGGGCCATGGGTGCTGGAGGTGAAGACTGTGTATGTCACATAGCTAAAGCATAAAGTGTAGCAGACATACTTACAGCCTTTGCTACATATTCCCTTTTGTGGTATATTCTTAGAGTATTATTCAAAGATGTTTAATGTTCTGTCTTCCTATCTGTAGACTAGAAATAATAGTACCATTGTGTAAGGTTGGTAAAAGAATTAAATATTAAAATAGTAGGAAACAGGCCACAGTTTCATGAGAGCATAGTAAATGTTAGCTTTTTACTACAGAAGAACACAGCATTGACTCTCTGCTTAGCATCATGACATTTGATTTTACTAAATGTCTGTGATGGACTCTGGGAGATTCACTGCGTATTTATGTTTGACCTGTGTCAAGGGGCAACTTTTGGCTGCCATCTGGGAAGCACCAAGAATAATGTATTTAAAGCTTATTCCTATTTAAATTTCCTTAGAGAATTTATGGGGCTAAGCACTCGTGAACTCTTTAATTTAAAGATTTACTGCTCTGTCAGAAAAACTAATTAAAACTTGTTTGAAGTGTCAGTAGTGCAGTAGCATTAGTCTCTATTTTTTCTTCAGAAATATGAGTGAAAATATAAAAGAGAATCCTGTTTACTTAAATCTTATGTCTACTTTGCCTATATGTCTACATGTATGTCTGTACACCATATGCCCACAGAGGTCAGAGGACAATGTCAGATCATCTAAGTCTAGAGTCACAGATGGTTGTGAGCCACCCTGTTGGTGCTGGGAATTGAACTCAGGTCCATTGGCCAACACTTTTAACCCCCCAAGTCATTTCTTTAGCCCCAGAGATGCATGGTTTTTTTTTTTTTTTTTTTTTTTTTTTTTGGTTTTCCAGACAGGGTTTCTCTGAGTAGCCCTGGCTGTCCTGGAACTCACTCTGTAGAGAGATGCATGTTTTAAACTCAGTCTCCTAGCATTACATATCATCCGTGTTAGACTCTTGCGGATCTCCAAGATATTAACTACAGAATTCACCGAAATACTCAAGACTTTAGGGAAGCTAAACTTAACTTTCATTTGAGATAAATTTGTACTATTAGCCAAATATCACTGATAGACAATCACAAAGCATTTTCAAACTATGCATAAATTAATCCAAATCTTTATGGCTTTTATATATTTCAAATGATCTTTTAATATTAAAATTAAAATAATATAATATCAACAGATATTATATTATATTATAAAACAACAGATGTTTTAAAATAGTCTTTTTATGGAATATCATGTGATTTTTAAAAACAATGTAAGCGTTCTGTTTCTTAGTCGCTTGTCAGTTCCTCTCTGGAGAGACTAGGCTGAACAACCTCGGGAACCTCAGTATCTCCTAAGATTACTGCCTCAAATCAGGCTAAGAAGATGGTACAGCTCAATGTCCATCAGCATAACAGAACAGGCATATCCTTCCCTCCAAGCTACCCAGGATCTGAGCCCACATCCTAATTACCCCATGTGCCTTGAAATGTCCTCTTTTTCTGGACATACTCTTTTGAGACAAAACAAATCTTATCTTTCAAATCAAATCACTTTCCTTCTATTCCATTCCTCAAAGACTTCATTGTTTCTTCTGCATGAAATATAACATTCAAAAGGTCTATTTCTGCCAAATGGTTAATGGTGAGAATGAATCCGGTACAGTGTCTAGTGCCTAAGTGTTTGGGAGCATGGGAAACAGCTGGTGATGTTTGCAGGACACATACATTCTAAAAAGGACAACTTGGAGACACTTTTAAGCCATTGAGAGTGACAGTAGACATTAAAAGTTCCACCCTGGAGCCATCCGGGCGTGGTGAGACATGCCTTTAATCCCAGCACTTGGGAGGCAGAGGCAGGCGGATTTCTGAGTTTGAGGCCAGCCTGGTCTACAGAGTGAGTTCCAGGACAGCCAGGGCTATACAGAGAAACCCTGTCTCAAAAAAAAAAAAAAAAATATATATATATATATAAAAGTTCCACCCTGGGATAGAGTTATGTTTGGGAGTATGTTACCCATTTATAACAATTTTTAAATCCATGACTCTTATTGTTTTATATGTATGGGTGCTTTGCTTGCATGTATGTCTATGTATCACATGTGTGCTGAGTGCCGGCAGAAATCTAAGCCAGTTCCTTCCAGAAGAACAGCCAATTATCTTAAGCACTGAGTCACCTCTTTAGCCCCCCCAATGATAATTTTGCATCCTCTTATATAATCAATGAATGCAATTTTATAAGCCCAGGCTTATGGGCCAAATCTGATGTTATATGAGTTTCCTGTCATCCAAGCTGTACTGTTGGTAATTCAAGGCTTGCCAGAGATGTTGACTGTTTCTGGGCGTCAGTACAAGCCTTGGGAAAAAAGATCAGTTACATATTTTCTTTAGTAATGACACGAGTTAAATAATATACCCTCAGATTAAATGTGTCACCTATTCAACAGAGCTCTTGCTTTGATGCTTTTTATATGAAGTATAAAAACTGGGGAATGTTAACAGCTGCCAAGCTGCCAAATATTATATTTACACACTTTACATGCTGAGCAAGCATGTAACTCAGTTTGTCTGTCCTAACCGTATTCTCTCTCTCTGTCTCTCTCTCTCTTTTTGACAACCCGTTTCCATTGTTTCTTGAAAGTGGGCAGCAAACCAGATGACGATACACTGTTGATTACAGCGAACTGGTGGAGACATGATAGACAGACAAAGGCAGGCTAAATAGAACCAGGTGGGGGTTGGAGGAGCTAAAGAGAGAGAGAGAGAGAGAGAGGGAGAGAGAGAGAGAGAGAGAGAGAGAGAGAGAGCTCAGTCTATAAAATGTATTGTACAGAAGCATGAGGAATCAAAGTCTATCCCCAGGATCCTCGTGAAAAATAAGGCACAATGGTACCTTCTCATTTTGTTTTGTTTTATTTTCTTCAAGACAGGGTTTCTCTGAGTAGTCCTGGCTGTCCTGGTACTCACTCTGTAGACCAGGCTGGCCTCGAATCCACCTGCCTCTGCCTCCCAAGTGCTGGGACTAAAGGCGTGGGTCACTACCGCCCAGCGGTACCTTCTCATAATCTCAGTACTGGAAAGGCAAAGAAGGGGAAGATCTTGGGGTTGCTGGCCAGACACCTCAGCCTAATCAACTAGCCCCAGGCCAGGAGACCCTGACTCAGTAAACAAGGTGGATGGTAGATGAAGAAGAATGATATCTGAGATTGTAGGCTGTCCTTCCCAGAATGTCCATACGAAGCATGCCACACCCCACCCCCAAATCACGTGCCCACAAAAATAGGTAGCAAGACAGAATCTGGTGATCACGCATGCAGCTCTAGTGAGTGGAGAAGGAATAACACGCATCTAGTTTTCTTTGTTTGAGACATACTTGTGTAGAGCAAGGGGCCCTGGAGCTTGCATCAACATGTAAGGCTCTCAGCTTACAGATGTATACCGTTACACTCAGCTATACATTCCTACTGGTTTTGGGCTACTTAGTAGGTTCTTTTTTTCTTCTACCCTTTCAAATCCTACCACTAGATAGGAGACAAAAAGAAAAAAAGAAAAAAGAAAAAAAAAAGGTTAGAGAGGAAAGGGAAAGAAGATAGATCCCTGGGTAAAGTCAGGGACCGTAAAAGGGAGTGACAATTTTAAGATTACTTCCTGTTGATTAGGGGCATTGAATTCCTTGGGACAAGTTGTGATGTTCACCATCAGAACATCTAATTTCTTCTTGTTATTTCTTCTTTGCCCTCCATTACTTAATAAACTGCTACCAACAACAACCGCCAACCCACCAGCAACCCCACACGCTACCTCTCTGGGGCCCTAGCATTGCAATACCCTTTGAAAAGTCCTCAAAATTCCAAATGTCACCCAATCCCAGAAACTGTCTGCGGCTGGCAAAGGTGCGCTCGCTCCTGCTAGAGCACCAGGCAAATCATAGTCAGCCGCTGTGGACAATCTGAAGTCACCCCATATCCTCACATCTGGGATTAAAACAAAAGCACATTCCTATTTTGGAATTTTTGTTAAAGAAACCGAAAACCCCCAAATTCTGACTACATACATCTTGACTCAGAGTGGCCTCCAGAGTGCTTCCCGCTCACGAAATAGAAAATAGGTAGTCTGCCGGACATAGAAGCCGATTTCCACAAGAATGTAATCCCAAAAGATAACATGTGAGCCACTTAAGTAAATTTTTTTTTTTTTTTTTTTTTAAAGACAAGGTCTCACTATGTAGTTTGGCTGTTCTGGAACTCACAGAAATTAGTCAGCCTCCACCTCCTGAGTGTCAGGATCAAAGCTGTGAGGCACTGTGTCCTGCTCCCTTATGCAACTTAAAGTTTTCTAGAAACTCTATTTTAAAAAAGGAAAAGAAGAAGATGGAATAAATTTAAGTAATATAATCTATATCAATATGTCAACACTGTTATTTCAATATGCAATTTAAAATTGTTGAGGTATCTGTATTCTCATTTCTATAGCAAATCCTCAAAGTCCACTGTGAGTTTTTCATTACAGCACATATCAGTTTAAAAAGCCCACACATTCCATCTGCTCCTTTGCTACCTGTGGTGGGTACCTACCATGCTACAAGAAGACTCAATGGAAACCAGGTGTGCTCGCAGGCACTCCATTTCCTGGTTATCTTGTTTCTGGCATGGCCGCACATGCTAGTCAGATCTTCACCACTATGACCAATACTCAAGAAAACTTACACAGAGAAAAGAGGATTTATTTTTGGTTCATGGTTTCAGCCCATGGTTTGCTTACTCATTGCTTCCGGCTCGAGGTGACACAGAATCATGATGACACAATGATGTGGCTAGCATAGAAGAGTTGCCTGCTTGATGGCAGCCGGGTAACAGAAAAAGACAGAGAAAAGCCTAGGATAACATAGACCCCCCCCCCCCCAAGAGCATGCCTCCTGTGACCTCTATCCTACAAATAGGCCCTCACCTAAGAAAGCTTCATCCCTTCTCAATAATAGCATCAAATTATGAATCTATCAGTAAATTAGTTTACTGGTCAAGTCAGAGTCCCTATGAGCCAGTCAGCTCTCAATAAATGGAACCCACCACCCAAGGACCAAGTCTTTTAGGTGGTATCTCATAGTCAAACCCTAACACCAAGTGACTAGTGTTATGCCAACAAAACATGAACGTCCAAGCTATTTGTGTCATTTCTAAAATAGCCTGGTTAAGAGTCAGCTTGGCTTCTTTACTCTCTTTGTCCCTTCCTACCAGCTTGACAGGAAGGACATGGCAGCCTTCAAAGCCATTTGTGACAGATGGCACAAGGAGGAAGGAACACATACCCTCTGATTCATCATTTGGAGGATAGCCTACTATTCACTTTGTATGTTAAGCAAGAAATAATTTTCCTGTCTTTAAAAAAAAACAAATGCTAATTTTTTAATTTGTTTAACTGTTAGTCTCTCCTATATAATTTTTTTATTTGTTTAACTGTTAGCCTCTCCTATATAATATAATATATATTTCCTATACTGCTATTAAAATCTTTTTCTATTTCTAGCAGCAAGTGATACCCTGGACGTTGTGCAGAAAGCAGGAATGTGCACAAAGATGTGTACACACACACACACACAGACACACACACAAACACACACACAGACACACACACATACACACACCACACAGGCATTCTCCATGTTATCTGACTTTTTGTATTTTATCACCACATGATGTGTGTGTGTGTGTGTGTGTGTGTGTGTGTGTGTGTGTGTGTGTGTGTTAGTTCAGGCATGTCTAAGCTACAGATTTAGCCTGGAAAAATAAGCCCCTTGTAAGGGGCTTGGAGGTACAGATCAGTGGTGGAGTATTTGCCTACCATGTACAAGATTCTAGGTTCAGTTCCCAGCACTGACTAAAAAAGAAAACTAAGTAAAACAAAATAACAGTGAAAATGTCTTTAAAAATGGATGAAATGGATGGTGGGCAAAGGCATTTTCCACCAAGCCTGACAACCTGCCCTGATCCCCAGAACCTGGCAGGGGGAGAACAACTCTCATTACTTGTCCTCTGACCTCCACATGCATGTTTTGGCATGCAAGCGTACATGCTTGTACACAACATTGGCTATTCGGCAATAAGTTCTTGTATGTGACATCAAATACCCAGATAACAAAAGAATAAAAATAAATTGAATTTAAACATTTTTTTTCTTCATCAAAAGACACAGAGCAAAAGGCAACCCACAGGATGGTTGAAAATATCTGCTATGAAAAGAAATGTCCAGGATGTGTTGAGGGACTCCTAACCCTCAAAAACAATATTGCACCAAACAAGATGGAGAGAGTACTTAAATAGACATTTTTCCACAGAACAGATACAAGTGGCCAATTAGCACATGAGAAGAGGCTCATGCCACTAATCTGTTGGAAAGTTCAAATCAAAACCATATACGGACGCCACCTCACACTCGTTAGGATGGTTGTTATACATAAAGAGGCAACACAGAAAAACAATTGTTGGAAAAGATGTGAAGAGTTTGGCACCCTTCTGCACGGTTGGTAGAAATATAAAATGGTGCAGCTGCTATGGCCAGCAGGTGGGCAGTTCCTCAGAAGTGTGACATAGATTTACCACGAGACCCAGCAGTTTCATCTCTACCTTAAACAACTGAAGGAAGAGATGTGTCTATCCTTTACCATGCTCACAGAGCCATGAGTATAAAAAGATAAAATATGGAAGCAGCCCGGCGGCATCCACTGCAGATGCGTGCTTGAGGGAAGTGCAGCAAAAATGAACAAGAGGATGCAACTCAGCTGTAACAACAAAATGAAATTCTGAAATACTCTGCAGCGTAAATGAACCTGGAGGACAGTGTTCTAAATGAAATAACCCAGCTGCAAAAGTGCCAACGCTGTGGCTCTCCTTACAGGAAGTACTGGCATAGTGAAATTCACAGAGATGGAATGCAAAAGTTTGTTTGTACCAAGGGCTTGGGAGGAGGAAAATTGGGAGTTATTGTTTAATGAGTCTAGGCTGTCAAATGTGTACTGTGAAAAGATTCCTGGAAATGGAGGGCAGGGATGGTTACTCAGCAATATGGATGCATTCAGTGTGACTGAACCACATGTTTAGAAATCACTAATAAGGTCAATTTTATTCTGTGTGTGCTCTAATTAGAGGCTTCAGAATCCTAAAACACTTGATTGGTAAACATGCAATTTATAACTTCTAAGAAATTTCAGTGTCAATATAGCTAAAATTCAGAAAATATAGTTCTACAATGCTATAGTGAATAAACAAGTTCTGTTTTTTTCTCATGTGTTGATATGACTATGGCAGATTAGGAAGGCCCCAGGGCAACTCCTCTGAGGTCCTTGTAGGAGATGTATCTATCTTCATGGAAGGAGATTTGAAAGCATAAAGTTAAATAACTTGCCGAGGTTGTTTGTCCAGGACACTATTATAGAATTTCCCACTTTCTGTATAGACACAGAGACAGACATCCTGTTATACAGTAGTACAGGGTGGTTTCCAGAATTCTCTGGTATCTAGCCATGAGCACTTCTCCCCTCCTGCTGTGGAAAAAGAGGGCACCTAATACACCCCAAGGGTGATATCACTCCAGGTTGAGAACCCTGTCCTAACATCTGCAGATTACTAGTCGAGGCCTCTTGGTGTGGAGTAGTGAGTGGAAGAGAGTGAGAACAGGAAAGTAGGCAGGTTACTGACAGCATAGCGAGGCTAGGATTTACCCAGCTGAGATAGATTTCAAAATGTACCATGGAAAACTTGTCAGCTGAGTGGGTGTGCTGGCATGTCGTATGCCAGCATGACACACAAACTAGAGTTATCTGAAAGAAAGAAGCCTTAATTGAGAAAATGCCTCCAGAAGATCTGGCTGTAAGGCATTTTCTTAATTAGTGATCAATGGGGGAGGGTCTAGCCCATTGTTGGTGGTGCCATCCCTGGGCTGATGGTCCTGGGTTCTGTAAGAAAGCAGGCTGGACAAGCCATGTGAAACAAGACAGTAAGCAGCACCCCTCCATGGCCTTTGCAACACCTTCTGCCTCAAGTTCCTGCCCTTTTTGACTTCCTATCCTGACTTCCTTTAATGATGAACAGCAATATATAAGTGTAAGCTAAATATACCCTTTCCTCCCCCAACTTGATTTATTTATTTATTTTTTTATTTTGTTTAAGCAATAGAAGCCCTAGACAGTGGGATAACTTTTTTTTAAAAAATATTTTATTAAATATTTCTTTATTTACATTTAAAATGTTATCCCCTCTCTTGGTTTCCCCTTCAAAAACCTCCAATCCAATCCCCCTTCCCCTTGCTCACCAACCCACCTACTCCCACTTCCCTGTCCTGGCATTCTCCTACACTGGGGCATTTAGCATTCACAGGACCAAGGGCCTCTCCTCTCATTTATGCCCCACAAGGCTATCCTGCGCTACATATGCAGTTGGAGCCATGAGTCCCTTCATGTGTACTCTTTGGTTTGTGGTTTAATCCCTGGGAGCTCTGAGGGTACTGGTTGGTTCATATTGTTGTTGCTCCTATGGGGCTGCAATCCCCTTCAGCTCCTTGGGTCCTTTCTCTAGCTCCTCCATTGGGGACCCTGTGCTCAGTCCAATGGATGGCTGTGAGCAACCAACAGACTGGGAAAAGATCTTTACCAACCCTATATCGAATAGAGGGCTAGTATTCAATATATACAAAGAACTCAAGATGTTAGACTCCAGAGAACCAAATAACCCTATTAAAAAATGGAATACAGAGCTAAACAAAGAATTCTCAACTGAGGAATATCAAATGGCTGAGAAGTACCTAAAGAAGTGTTCAACATCCTTAGTCATCAGGGAAATGCAAATCAAAACCCTGAGATTCTACCTCACACTAGTCAGAATGGCTAAGATCAAAAACTCAGATGACAGCAGATGCTGGCCAGGATGTGGAGAAAGAGGAATATTCCTCCATTGTTGGTGGGATTGCAAGCTGGTACAACCACTCTGGGAATCAATGGCAGTTCCCCAGAAAATTTGACATAGTACTACTGGAGGACCCAGCTATACCACTCCTAGGCATATATCCAGAAGATGGTCCAACATGTAATAAGGACACATGCTCCACTATGTTCATAGCAGCCTTATTTATTATAGCCAGAAACTGGAAAGAACCCAGATGTCCCTCAACAGAGGAATGGGTACAGAAAATGTGGTACATCTACACAATGGAGTACTACTAAGCTATTAAAAACAATGAATTCATGAAATTTTTAGGAAAATGGAGGGATAACTTTTTTTTTTTTTTTTTTTTCCAAGACTGGGTTTCTCTGAGTAGCCCTGGCTGTCCTGGAACTCACACTGTAGACCAGGCTGGCCTCGAACTCAGAAATCCGCCTGCCTCTGCTGGGATTAAAGGCGTGCGCCACCACCACCCAGCAGGGGGATAACTTTTTTAAAAGGCAAAATTGAATGGTGAAAAGAGACAGAAACCCTCTCCAATTCATTCTAGTTGAAAGGATGTATATTTTTAGGATCAGCATGCTCTCATAGAGGAACACAGCTGGAAAAGGAGCTGCAGACTGGAGAAGCAGTACAGACAAGAGTTACCTTCCAGTGGCTGCTGGACCCTTCTTTGCATGGCTTTGCAAATCCTCTTTCTGTTCCACATATTAAGTCTCTCTGTTATCTCTTGGCATCTGATCCCCCGTACACGTTTTGACTTGAGCTTAATGTGGTGTTCCCTCAAGAACACACCTAGATGAGCTTTTACATAACTTCCTACATTTCCTGGACTTTGAATTCCAAATTTCTAGAGAAAGATCTGACTGGTTAGCCACACACCCCAAACAATTCATCCCAAAAGCATCGGAGTAACTGTATATGATAAAAAAAAAATGCTGCCTTTTGTCAGCTGTGGTGGCGTGGGGTGACAGCAGTTCTCAGGAAAGGGAGTTTACGAGGCTATAGCTCCCCAAACACAGTTAAGAAATTAGCTATTAGAAAGATAAATGATGCAAATAAAGTGTATTTTATATACATTGAGTAAATTCTTCAAATTAATTGGGTGCCAAAGTTCAAGTATCATTATATAAACTGGATTTATAGAAGCTCACGTTACATAAAGATAAGTAAGTAGGCAGTGAGACTAGACATATGAACTGGTATGGTAGTTCACTGTCAAGGGCATTAAATGCAAAGTTGAAACATTTAGGTTTTATAACCAAATAAGAACTTGCTTCATAAGACACTAGAGAAAATAGACCTCTTGTTATCTCATATAGTTAGCAGATCATTTTCAATTCAACATTTTAAGAGGATACCATTTTCCTCTTCTGTGTCTTCCCTCTAAAACGTAGAGTCTAAACCCTCTGCTCACTCCCTCTCAAACTGAAGGCCTCTCCTTGATTATTGTTACACACATATATAAAAGCACAAATACAAATACAAATACAGCTTCCCAGCCTCCTGAGTCTGTCCAGTGAGAGGAGACACACTGAACAGACTCCTCT
>JADRCD010237198.1:2322-14413 GCA_019843815.1 Montemys delectorum | reverse complement strand
TTTTTTTTTTTTTTTTGAGACAGGGTTTCTCTGTGTAGCCCTGGCTGTCCTGGAACTCACTCTGTAGACCAGGGTGGCCTTGAACTCAGAAATCTGCCTGCCTCTGCCTCCCAAGTGCTGGGAGATTAAAGGTGTGTGCCACCACCGCCCGGCATGGCTTATCTCAATATGACTTCAGAGCTGACAACTTTGTATTGGATGACCAATGAAGAGGCTCATCCCTAGGAGAGGCTAATTCCTTCTTCTCTCAGTGGATCATTCTTTACGAAACTAATTGAAGTATCAAGATAAGATCCCTGCAGTCATTTCACTGTAATGACATCCAACTACATTAATCAGGAATTTTTCTGTCATCCAAACAACAAATAGTGAAGCAACAACTACTTGTGTGAACGTGTAGGGTAAGTGAACCAGTGTTTTGTTTACCTTTAAAAATGTTTCAACTATGAAGAAAAATGGAATCATGAAAAATTCAGGATATTGGATTGATCTTCAAAATATACTATTAAGCAAGGTAACCCTAATTAAGAAGAAAAACCTTACACGTTCTCCCTCAGATATTGATCTTAACCTATAATGTATATATGTGTGAGATTAAAGTCTAAACAAGAGGGACCAAGAGAGAGTATTAGGTGTTGAAAAAGGATGAGGAATAGGTACAAGGATAGATGGATATGAAAGAGGAAAAGAGGGGAGGCTGCTAGTCTGGAACAAAGGCAGCAGCAGGTGAGGATGGGGACTGAGAACCACAAAGACACTTTGGTATAGAATGTGTTACAAAAGCATGTAACACATTAGGTGCTAGTTATGAAGAAATAAAAACATGTGTTCAAAAAGAGAAAAAAATCTGCTCTTCAAATTTACCTGAGAGATACCTCTAACATATTCAAAAGCTTCCTGGTGACTGGCCAAATACCTACATCCAACAGATTCCAGCTCTTTCCACCCTCTTAGGATGAAGACTCATTCCTCAAAATTGGCCATACAGACTCCAGTGTGTGGGTTGCTGGATGTTTTGACCCTAGAGTCCATCTGGTGATATCAAAGTGTTTTGTAAAAGACAAATCTCTGTGGAAAATAAAACCTAGCCTAGGATTTAATAAGGCTTCAAATGTCTTGCTAATGGTAAACTGAAAAGATTCCTAGATACAGATAATTAGTGATAATGGTGATTAACCATTACTGGCCTTATGCAGTCTTTCACCCAAACAGATGGCATAGAGTTTTAAAAAAAAATAAAATGAATGCTTTAAGGCATGATTCCTCCCTCCTCTTAAATAAAAGTTCCTCTAGGGTCAGTAGTAGTTTGTATTTAACACAATGTATTATGTTACACATAACTAAATAACAATTTCTGGGCAATTCTTTTAGCCTGTTAATTTGCTAAGCAATTAGCACTGAATGGATTTCTATCCTGAGTGTATTATAAATGTTGAAAGCATGCTGTCTCTATTCTCCTTATTTCTACATTTATATTAAGTGGGTACCATCATATGGCAGACTTTCAGAGCACAGGGGCCAACTCACTTAGCATAACTCTTTCCAGCCCACAAGGACCTCCTCCCACTTAATGCATGTGGGTGGAGCCCAGTTTAAGATCTCCTAAGATCCCAATACTGTGGGGTTTTCTGGAGTCTTTCTTTCATTTTACATAAAGTTATAAAAACATTAAAAAGGTACCAACATTTAATGATAATTTATCAAACATCTAATTTGTGAAAAGGAAAATTGAAACTCCATTTTTTTCAGCCTTCCTTTCCTTGTTGACATTGGTAAGGTGATTTGGACCCTTGTATTATGTAATTCTTTGTACTATAATTTGGAGAAATGTCAGAGTAGTGCCTCTGTGCTGGTTAGGTTTTATTGTCAAGTTGATACCAGATCTGTGGAAGGGAACATGTAACATGGTTCCCTCCCCTGGAGCAGAGCCAAGTAGGCATGGATCTTCTTGAGTGCTGACAGCTGTTATAGGCACAAAGTTTGTTTGTATAATAATGTATATATTTTATTTTATGTTCCTCCTTCAGGAATGTTCTCCCTGCCAAGGTTAATAATGCCATGATAATTTGAAACAGCGTGATTCCAAAGAAGGGCAAATCTGCCTGGTGTTCCTCAGCAAAATGGTAACACTGTGACTTCCAGGACAGCCTTTAAGGCTGTAGGAAATAACTCTAAAAACATGAGTTCAATAATATTTAAATCAATGTAAGAATTGTTCTTCATAGGATTTCTCAACTAGGCAAAATCTGAGGATGCAATATGAATTGTATGAGGGGCTTCACAAATCTGAAAGAACAGAGGCAGCTACATTAATGAGCCAGTTTTGTCCAAAAGATATTAAGGAAGGAGATAAAGAGATTTAGGGAGTAGTGATCCCAGAGCAAGATCCCACCCAACTAAGCTTATTGTTTGTGTTTGCAGCTAAACAAGGATAGTTTGGATTTTTAATCTGGAATGAACTACAATCCAGAAATGAGGGCACACTTGTGATCCAGATCTTAAGCCTGGAAGACTTAGGCTGTTGATCTGGATCTTGAGGAATGGTAGCCATGAAAAGCTTAGGCCCAGGCATGGTGGTACACATCTTTAATCCCAGTAGACAGAGGCAAGCAGATTTCTGAGTTCAAGGCCAGCCTGGGACAGAACAAATTCTAGGTTAGAAAAGTTTAGGGCCAGGCAAGGTGATACATGCCCTTAATCTCTGAGTTCAACGTCAGTTTACGAGCAAGTTCCAGGACAGCCAAACTTAGATAGTGAAAGAGTTGGAAAACAGAAAGCTGGGGATAGTTTAATAGAAGAAGGGGGCTGTGTTCTAGCTCTAGGGAAGCAGCTAAACTGGCAGCTTAGGCCATATGGCTCTGGCTTTAGAGTCAAGGGGCTAAGGCCATAAAATGCCAATTCATGGGATAATCAAAGGGGACATGTGTTAAATGATTGAACAGATATGCAATTCCTAAGGCAATAGCTTATGAAAAATAAGACTGGTCTGTGGTGGCAAGAGAGAACAATCTCTGGCAGAGAGCTCTCTCTCCAGAGCAGAACCCAGAGCTGTCAGTTTATATCCATCATTGACTCCCGAGTCATTCACCCTCCACTCTCAAACACCCTTTCCTCAGGACTCTGGACCAAGCTGAAGCTGGTCTTTGGCAACCCAGGAAGAAAGCACTTCAGTAGCCTTGTTTGAGGAAGTGTATCGCTGTGGGGGTGGGCTTTGAGACCCTCCTCCTAGCTGCCTGGAAGACAGACCCCTCTTGGCTGCCTGTGGCCCAAGATGGAGAACTCTCACCTCCTTCTCCAGCACTGTGTCTGCCTGCGTGCTGCCATGAGGATAATGGACTGAACTTCTGAACCTAGAAGCCAACCTCAATTAAATGTTGTCCCTTATAAGAGTTGTCTTGGTCATTGTGCCTCTTCACAGAAATAAAATGCTAAATAAGACAGTTAGGCCAGTGTGGGTCTTGGGATGAGTAAACACACCTTGCTTTTAATACGTGATCTAAACTCAGGTCCCCATGCTTTTCTATGCAGCAGGCACTTTATCAATGGAGCAATTGCCCCAGGCCCCTGGATGCTTCATTTGAGAGAATTAAAAAAGTCCAAGAGAAAGGCCAGCCAGGGAATAGGATATTGGAAGGGATAGGTTAAAGAAATGAAAGAGAGAAGATGAAGAAGAGGATCCCAGGCAAGATGCTCTTGAAAGTCTCAGGTGCTTCTAGAGGAGGTGAATCCCCATAGGAAGTAAGGTAGGAGGTCTTAACCACAGAAAGGTTGACAAGAATGGAGCCTTGCTTGCTACAGGAGTGCAGTGGCTGGTTCCTGCCCTATCTGCTTGTATTTCCTATCCAGTATCTAGTGCTATTTTGGAATAAACCCAGAACCCTGGTAGTAAACACCTGTTCTGGGGTTACAAATTCAGGTGCCTTTAGGGACCACAGAAATAGTTCAAATATTAGGTGTAGCCAAGTATATGGATAAAGACTTTTATATTAAAAACAAAGTTTCCAGCCGGGCGGTGGTGGCCTACACCTTTAATCCCTTCACTAGGGAGCCAGAGACAGGCGGATTTCTGAGATCGAGGCCAGCCTGGTCTACAGAGTGAGTTCCAGGACAGCCAGGGCTACTCAGAGAAACCCTCTCTCAAAAAACAAAAAACAAAAAACAAAAAACAAAAAACAAAAAACAAAAAAAACCCCAAAAAACAAAAAACAAAACAAAACAAAAAACCCAAAACCCAAACCAACCAAACAAACAAAAAACCAAAAGAAAAAGAAAAAAAACCAACAAAGTTTCCCTTCATTGTGTTGATCCTAGCTGCTGCCTGTGACTTATAAGCTTTCGCTTAACTCTCCAAGAAACCTTGTGTAAGTCATTTCAGCCAAAGACTTACCGATAATGCCTTAAAGAGGTGTATGTGTGTAGGGGGTGGGGGTGGCTCTTTGCTTAGCCACTTCAAATTTAGACAGGCTATCATCAAGGATGATGGAAGTCCAGAAGACACATCCTTCTGAATAGCACAGCCAAACTAAGAGTGCACACTAGGGTAACTCATGGGTTTGAAAGCAATTCATTTGTATTAGATAAAGCATAACAATGTCTTACAGCTATGCAGCAGAAGATGACTACAATACAAAGAACACTTACAGTAGTACAGCCAGCCTGACTCTAAAATTACTGAAGCCTACAAGTGCCTCACATTCTTGTCTGTAGATCAAGATCATCCCCAGCCTATCAAGGGAGCCCATGGGTAGGAAAAGATTGCTGCAACTCAAACCATTTTCACTTTCTATTCATTTGCCCATGTGCTCACTCTTATATATTTTATCATTGTTCATTTTCTGTAAGATTAAATTCAGGGATATTCTCCATGAGATCTTGCTTAAACTAAGTGTGATATTTCAGTCCTGTAACCCCAGCACGTAGGAAACTTAGGCAGGAGGATCAAGAGTTCAAGGTTAGCCAGACAGTGGTAGTTCACACCTTTAATCCCAGCACTAGGGAGGCAGAGACAGGCGGATTTCTGAGTTCGAGGCCAGCCTGGTCTACAGAGTGAGTTCCAGGACAGCCAGGGCTACACAGAGAAACCCTGTCTCGAAAAACCAAAAAGTTCAAGGCTATGAAGTGAAACTCTGAATTTTAGGCTGTAGAAAGAAACCCTACTGATTTACTAGTCATTTTCTAAAGTCGTTGGCTTTCCTAGGAGTCATACAATTGCTCTTATATCCTTAGGCTTCTCCAATATGTCTGACTGTACATTCTGAGATTTACTAAAAATTGTTTTTTGTTAATTACAATTGAACTGAAAACAATAATTCCCAGTTTTAATACCTCTGCCCCAGTGTTTGATGGGCTAGTGTATAAATCTATAACTCATTACGAGTCAATCTCTTCACCCCTGATCCAGCATATTCATTTATTCACAAGCAAACCTCATGCACAATAAATACATGTCACAGTAAGCCCTGGATGCTTTTTCTATGACAAATCGAAAGTTCTTTTAAAAAGCATGTGAAACGAATGGGAAGCAGAGGCTAGCCTGGGCTGCTTCAAGTGTTTAATAGTGAGTAAATGTTTTCCCAGCCCTCATTTCAGAAGGGGCCATGTATTAATCGGAGTTCTCTAGAGTCACAGAACTTATAGGTAGTCTTTATATAGTAAGGGAATTTGTTGATGACTTACCATTTGTAGTTCAACTCCCAACAATGGTCAGCAGCAGCTGTGAATGGAAGTCGAAGGATCTAGGAGTTGCTCAGTCCCACAAGGCAAGCAGGCAGAGAGAGAGAGTGAATTTTCCTTCTTCCAATGTCCCTTATGTAGGTCTCCAGCAGAAGGTGTGGCCCAGATTAAAAGTGTGTGCCACCACGCCATTAATCCCAGATGACTTTGAACTCAGAGATCTCCCTGTCTTAATCTTCCGGGACTCATAGCCACTATGCCTCAAGATCTCCATTGCAAGATCCAGGTCAGAAACTTTTATCTCCCAGCCTCCAGATTAGATCACTGGTGAGCCTCCCAATTCTGGACTGTAGTTCATCCCAGATGTAGTCAAGTTGACAACCAGGAATAGCCACTACAGGCCACTTTGAAGAGCTGGAGAACTGCAGAATCTTGTGCTCTGGGGTTTTCTGAGGTCATATGTTTCCGTATCAGTATATATTAGTGTTCATACCCATAGGACATTTACATGGCATACACACACACACACACACACACACACACACACACTTGCATGCATGCACGCACATACACCCCAAAAGAGATGTAAGAAATTGGCTCACTTGGTTAAAGAGGCTGACAAGTTCTGGGGTCTGCTGGGAGAGTCGGCACACTGGAGACCCGGTAGAGCTGATGTAGTCTTTATGCTGAGAGCAGTAGACTAGAGACCCAAATGAGTCAATGTTTTGGATGAGTATAAAAGAAGGAAAATGTTGATGCTCCAGTTAAAAGAGTCTGTGGAGGAAGAATTCTTTCTTACCCCAAGGAGGGCCAGCCATTTGCTGGCTAAGAGTTGGTTGCAATGCTTGTATTTGTACACACAACAGACTAAACTTTTTTGTTTTCTAAGAAAATAGAGATTTTACTAACATAAATAACGGCATAAACAAAAATATTCAGCCTTCTTAAGAAAAAAAAAACTTAGTCATCTGCTGTTTGCATGCAATGTCCTAATTACAAATTATTTTTAAAATCTCATTATAAAATGGAAAAAAAAAGGAGCATTTCTCTAAAAGCATTATGCTATTTAGGCTGAGTCCCTTATGGTCACCAAAAGCTGAAAAAGGAAAACTCTCGTTAAACAGTAGAAATGACTTACCAAATCTCTGGCTTTTAAAGGCTGTTCTGTGGACTGCCCTTGTTCGCCCACTGTGCTCAGATCAAGCTTTCTAAACTCTCGAGGAAGCAGGGCTTATTGAGGGGTATCATACCATTTTGTAAAAGTGAATTGCAGTAGTGACAGAGTTTTTATATGCAAGCAACTTCTTTTCTTTCCTTGTAAAAAGATCTCATCTTTGATGTGTCTTTAAGAAAGTCAGAAAACACAGATGAACCTGAGAAAGCTAGGACTGTCCACCACATCTAGGAGACACTTGACAGGCTTATATATACAAACACATACACACACACACACACACACACACACACACACACACATATACATATACATACACACATATGTATTATATATACATACACACACACATATATATACACACATACATATGTGTATGTTTCAATTTTATAATAATAATAATAATAATAATAATAATAATAATAATGATACCTCAGGATGGCCTTGAACTCTCTGTGTAGCCAGGGTGATCTTGAACTCCTGCCTCCACCTCTTGAGCTTCACGGGTATGCACCACCACCCTTATTTCATGCACTGCTGAGGATTAAACCTGCAGTCCTATGCATGTTAGGCAAGCACCCTTCCCATGGAGATACATTCACCACCCAAAATCCCTTATGCATTTATTATCCTGTGGCATTCTTTTACGTTGTAAAAGGTAATCAAAATAAGAGTGAAATCACTTTTTAGAAAATTCATGTGACTCTTACTAAATTTATTTTTATCTTATCCGTATTTATTATTTGGCCAAGGTAAAGAAAATTATATTGCCTTTTGTTTCAAAATGCATCATGAATTAAAAAAAATCAATAGTGTGTCACATTTGGGGATATATAATCTGAGGGTGCATTTTAAAATTATATCAATAATTTAAAATTATTTATTAAAATTAACTGTGCATGTATGTATGCCTGCACCCTGAGAGACCAGAAGAGGTTGTTGGCTCTCCTGGAGCTGGAATTTCAGGCAGTTGTGATGTGCTTGATTTCTTGATGTGGGGTTGGAAAATAAACTGGATCCACCCTCAGGAAGAGCAGCAAGTGCTTTTAACCACTATGCCATCTCCCTGGCCCCTTAACCTTATGTTTTTGATCGCCTTCTGCTGCTTACTTTTTATTTTTATTTTATTTATTTATTTATTTATTTATTTGTTTGTTTGTTTTTTGAGACAGGGTTTCTCTGTATAGTCCTGGCTATCCTGGAACTCACTCTGTAGACCAGGCTGGCCTCGAACTCAGAAATCCACCTGCCTCTGCCTCCCAAGCGCTGAGATTAAAGGAGTGCGCCGCCGCCACCACCACCAGGCCACACACAGTTTTTTAAAAACAATAAATTCCAATCCTCGTTGGGAGGTAGAAGCAGGTGGATTCCTATGATTTCAAAACAACTTTTTAAAAAGAAGGAGTTTAGGACTTAGAAAACAAACCAAGGGCCGGGCGGTGGTGGCACACACCTTTAATCCCAGCACTTGGGAGGCGGAGGCAAGCGGATTTCTGAGTTTGAGGCCAGCCTGGTCTACAGAGTGAGTTCCAGGATCGCCAGGGCTACACAGAGAAACCCTGTCTCGAAAAACCAAAAAAGAAAAGAAAACAAATCAAGAAAAATAATTAGAACAGTAAAAACCTGGTGACCTTTAATCACAGAGAAGCAAAACTGCCATCTAAAGTGTGTCTGTCTCTACTTTTTTTCCCTTGATATAGAATCACATGCAGGCATATGTAGATCTACACACACACACACACTTTCCCCCAGATGACATTGGGTCAATAAGCCCTGGGTACGAGCCTGAGTTTTAAGTGTGGTAACAGTATGAGTAGGTGTCTGAGGTGTAAGAGAGACTCTACCTATCCAAGATGCTCCTTACGCATGCAGCTGCGGCTGCATGTGGCCATGTATGTGAATTCTAAAGCCTTCCGTTACTCCTGCTCTCTAGCTCCATGTGTATGTATGTGTGCATATGTTTGTGTGCGTGCGTGTGTGTATATGTGCATGTGCATGTGTGTTGCACGTGTCAGTGCCAGCCAGCAACCTTAAGTATAGCTCCTTATCTACCTTGTCTTCTAAAATACAGTCTCGCATTGGCCACTAGCTCAGAGGCCAGCACATCCCAGTGATTCCCAGCTTTCCATCCCTGGTGTTGGCATTAGAAGTGTGAACCTCTATGCCTGGTTTTTCTTTAATGCTGGCTCTGTGCAGGAAGCTCTGGTTCTCAGACTTGCAAGCGGTCAGCTCCCTAACTGAGCTATGTCCAGTCCCCTGCTGTCTTTTAAATACTTGTGTCCATAACTTGCTTAGCAGCTGAACAGGGCAGCCCTTAAGCACTAAAGAGATTTCCTTGTTTATAAAACACAAACTAGGGCCAGGCAGTGGTGACACACGCCTTTAATCCCAGCACTTCTGGGGTCGGAGGAGGGGAACAAAAACAAAAACAAAAACCACAAATGAACAAAAGCAATTATTATATTCTCAGGAAAATATCTCTAAACTGGAAACAATTGACTCACAAATGAAGAAAATAGTTAAATGTTTACATGTTATATTTCTGTTTTATACTTCAAACTCTATGATGCAAATGGCTCTGGGTTTTTTGTTTGGCTATGGGTTTTAAATTCAATTTTATTTATTTATTTATTTATTTATTTATTTATTTATTTGGTTTTTCAAGACAGGGTTTCTCTGTGCAGCCCTGGCTGTCCTGGAACTCACTCTGTAGACCAGGCTGGCCTCGAACTCAGAAATCCGCCTGCCTCTGCCTCCCAAGTGCTGGGATTAAAGGCGTGCACCACCACTGTTTAGCTATATTTTCTTTATTTACAATTCAAGTGTTATTCCCTTTCATGGTTTCTCCTCCTCCCCCCCCCCAAAAAAAAACCCAAAAAACAATAAACAAACAAAGGAAAAAAACCCTATTCCTTCCCTGCTTCCTCTGCTCACCAACTCACCCTCTCCCGATTCCTGGCCCTGCCATTCCCCTACACTGGGGCATAGAGCCTTCACGGACCAGGGGCCTCTCCTCTATGGGTTTATTTTTAAGGTGTTGTAGCTAGTGTTCAGAACCTTCTCAGCACCCTATAGCCATTAGCAGCAATTTCATGGGCTCCTTCTCAGGTGCTGACTATTACCAATTTATTCTTTCTCTGGGGATTAACCTACGCCTGCATTTTATATAAGTGGTGTTACCCTAACATGGCTTTTGTGCTCTAGCTTGTCTCGCTTAGCATTTCCAAGCTTCATCTATGCAGCGACAAATCAGCTCTCCTTTCCTTTTTACGTTTGGATAGTATTCTGCTGTGTTACATTTTACTCGTCCATTCAGCCTTTAATAAACATTTGATCCTACTTTCCAGATTGTCTTTGTCAGAGTTTCTATTCCTGCACAAACAGCATGACCAAGAAGCAAGTTTGGGGAGGAAAGGGTTTATTCAGCTTACACTTCCACATGGCTGTTCATCACCAAAGGAAGTCAGGACTGGAACTCAAGCAGGTCAGGAAGCAGGAGCTGATGCAGAGGCCATGGAGGGATGTTCCTTACTGGCTTGCTTCCCCTGGCTTGCTCAGCCTGCTCTCTTATAGAACCCAAGACTTCCAGCCCAGAGATGGCACCACCCACAAGGAGCCCTACCCCCTTGATCACTAATTGAGAAAATGCCCCACAGCTGGATCTCATGGAGGCACTTTACCAACTGAAGCTCCCTTCTCTGTGATAACTGCAGCCTGTGTCAAGTTGACATACAAAACCAGTCAATACACAGATGTTACAAATAATGCAGCCAAAACAGTTTACAAGGTTTCTTTGTTTGTTCATTCGTTGGTTTGTATAAAGTGTCAGTATTTGTGATGTACTTTCAAACCTCTTGTCTCATTGGCCCTCACAAATACTATGTGGAACAAGACAGTCTATTTTCTCAGTCTTACATGATTCTTCCAATCCCACTGTCTCAGTTGCCTTATTACTGCCCCTCCTCCCACACAGTATGACAAAGGACATCAAGAGTGCCAGAAGGAGGACGTCAGAAAGCCTCTGGGGACAGGAATCTCCTTGCGTTGCAGACATCTCTCCAAGAACTGCTTGAGACGTATGAAGGAGCCCATCTGTCCTGAGCTGGTGATGGCTTCAATTCTGGGCAAGTAGTCCTCTTGGATGAGAAGTATCATCTTCCAGAACTGGACCTGGTACTGCTTCATGAGGGCATTGCCACATACCTCCAAGAAGTCAAACAGGAGAGTGGCTGTCACAGCTGAGAGAGGCTCCATGTTCAAGATCTGTGCCAACCAGCACCAGCCATGATGTAAGGCACGAGCATGAAGCTCCTGCCGGTTTCCACAGGGCCACTGGACCTGGATGATGGCAGCATACAAACAGATCATCCCAGACATGCGTTTTAGAAAGTCGTCCTGTTGCTCAACCTTGGAGTCCATCACTCGGTAGCCAAGCATCCGTCGATAATCCTCCAAAGCCATCCCTTCCTTGAAAGCTGGGTAGACAGGAATGGAGTACGGACACTTCTTATGGAGATGAGCAAGAATGAGGTCTCCCACTCTGGGGTGGAGCATCCCGATACCAGATGCCACCGCTGCAATGGGGAATACAGCTTCATGGTGAGAGGCCACTTCCTCCTCTCCTTGTTTCACAAATTTCTCTGCTAGTTTGTACTGGACAAACTCCAGCCCCTGAGGGTGAAGAGTGACCGACACGGAACACCCTCCAGATTGGACAGGCTTTCCAGAGAGCAGGCAATGGATCTTATCAAAGATCTCCTTCAGCTTTGAACTGGAGGTGCTGGAGATCTGGCTCACTGGGATGGTGGCTGCCTTCTGCAAGTCCATCCTTATCTTTTTCGTCTGACTGTCCTTGCTGCTGGCCAGGTCCTCAAAGGCCAACACACATTTGGCAGAAGCATCCTGAAGTTGCTGGTACCACTGCATTGTACTGTCTTGTACCTTCCCCTGCAGGTGGTCTTCATTCTGCGAACCTGCTGGGCTTGGGCTAGGTGCAGAACTCTGGCCTTGAGCCCCTGGCCCCTGCTGCATCCGTGACTCTTGCCCCTCGAGCTGGGCCTCCTCCCCCTCCTCTTCCCCCTCCCCCTGCCCCTCCCTTTCCCCTTCCCCCTGCCCCTCCCTGTCTCCCTTTCCCTCCCCCTTCCCCTCCCCGTCCTTCTCCATCTCCTCTTCCTCCTCCTCATCTTCTTCGTCGTCGTCGTCCTCCTCCTCCTCTTCCTCCTCCTCTTCCTCCTCCTCCTCCTC
>JADRCD010237197.1:0-21739 GCA_019843815.1 Montemys delectorum | reverse complement strand
CCACCACACCACCACCACCACCACCACACCACCATCACCACCACCACACCAACATCACCACCACACCACCATCACCACCACCACCATCACCACCACCAACAACAACTTCATTCATTTAATATGTGCTACAATTCTGAGTTTTTTCTCAGTTGTTTACATATGTTATTACTTCACTGATTATTCAAACTCTTCTTTGAGCTGAATATTATGTCTATTTGAAAGGCTAGGAAATTAGGTACAGAAGGGTTAAACAGATTGCTTATAGTTACACAATATATAAGCACAGAATTCAAACACAGTAATCAATATTAATTATCTTTGCGATCTCTAGCATAGGATGTTTCTGCTGAGCCACACCACAGAGAACAGACCTGCTTGGGTGGGCAAGTCTGCATATGTGGATTATTCCTTAATTTTCTCTAGTACCTTGTCTTAGTTAGTGTTTTACTGCTGTGAACAGACACCATGACCAAGGCAACTCTTATAAAGAACAACATTTAAGTGGGGGCTGGCTTAGAGGTTCAGAGGTTCAGTCCATTATCATCACGGTGGGAGCATGGCAGTGTCTAAGCAGGTGTGGTACAGGAATTGCTGAGAGTTCTACATCTTCATCTGAAGGCTGCTAGAAGACTGGATCCCAAGCAGCTAGGACAGGGTCTTAACGCCCATGCCCACAGTGACACACCTATTCTAACAAGGCCTCGCCTCCTAATAGTGCTATTCCCTGGGCCAAGCATGTATAAACCATCACCTATCTGAAGCATAGGCTGTCTGATCTCCACGTTTATATGGCCTTCGTAAGAGTGTCAAGGAATGATGACAGATTTCCTGGGAGCCTAAGGCAAATTAAAAGGCACTGTTTGAAATATTTTGCAATATATAGTGTTCAATGAATTAAAAGATACATGTTGTTTGAGGGAAGTATTGGTTTATTGTGGGTTTGTATTTTGTCCTCAAGTATTTTCTTTCTCCTCCTCCTCCTCTTCCTCCTCCTCCTCCTCCCCCTCATTCTACTGAATAACTTTTAAGTTTTATTTACATAACCTCTAGTGAGAACACAGCAGACAAATCAACCACCCTCCTCCCCACCCGGTTCACCTCACAGTGGAGGTGGCATTGGCCTTGGCCCAGCCAGCTGCTGGAGCTGGAGCATCCACAGTGTGTGTGTGGGGGGGCTCTTGATAGTCTCATCCACAGATATGATAAGGCATGCAGCCTCAGAAGCTGCTGTCAGGGGCGTTGGCGTTGATGTGCGCCATGGCTGTGACCAACCCCCACACGAAGGCCTGGAAGTTGTCCGTGACGTTCTCATTGTTGATGTCCACCCCATACTACATCCTGCCCCGAGTACGCTGAGCCCCTAGCTTGTTGATAATGTCTGTGGCATGAAAGCCAGCATTGTCACATAGCTGTCGTAGAATAATCTCCAGGGCCTTGGCATATGCCCCAGTCAACAGCTGCTGTTTCCCTGGAATGGCCCTTGAGTAATTCCTCAGATATTTGGAAAGCTCCAACTCGATGGCTCCACCCCCAGCCACCACAGAGTCATTCTTGATGGCCCTCCTCACAATCACAATGGCATCATGCAGGGACCTCTTTGGCTCCCCCCAAAATTCCTCAGTGCCACCACGGAGGATGATGGTGCATGTCTTGGCCTTAAGGCAGCCAGTGAAGAAATTGTACCTCTTGCCTCCAATTTGGGTCTCTTCAAGCACCTGGCAGTGGCCCAGCACTTCTGGAATCAGAGCACTCACACCGGTCTGGATTTGAGCCTCCACGGGCCATCATTATCCTCTTCAGATCCTCCTCAGGCCCACGGCCAGCACAGAACATGTCCCTATCAGCAAAGTACTGGGCGGCCACATCCACAACAGGGAATTTAGGGAAGATGACTTTGGCTCCAGACTATGACTAACTTGTCATAGAGAACGTTCCGTTCGGCACCAAGAATTGTCTAGTCATCCTCCACCGTGTGGACTCTTAATTTCAGCATTATCTTTCTCTACTTTCAGCTTGAACTCAACATTTAAGAAGGCTATCATGGGGTTCTCATACTTCTTGGGCTGCATTTCAAACCCAGACTAAGAGAAAGTGTTCTTGGACACAACACCAGGCACCAACTGAAACTCCTCTAGGGCTCCACCCTGCACCTCCTTGGTACCAGTCATTTTAAGCTACAGCAACTCATCAAGCATCATCGTAGTATCAATCACCACCTTGGCAAAGAAGGCCTTCTGATGTGAGATCAGCTTGGAGCTCAGGGCTGTCACTGCAGACTTCTCTAGCATCTTCCTCTGTTCTACTTTATCTTGCTTGTTTACAGTCATAGCTATCTCTTTGATTGGGTTAACAGCCAACTCGGTGGCTGTGTGGAAAGCTCGGATGATGATCTGAGGGTGTAAGCCTTCCTCCACATAGGACTTCACCTGCTTCAGAAACTCCTCAGCCAGCAGGGTCCCCAAGGTGGTGCCATCACCAACATCAGCGTCTTGGGATCCGGCAATGCCCACTAAAGTCTTTGCTGCAGGATGGCCACCATCAAGGAGTTTCAGAAGTAGAAGTTGTTGCTTTGCCTTGGACATCCACAATAAGTTGCCGTGAGGACCCAGGGTGGTCTTACAACCTCAACAATCACTTGGCAAGCACTGACAAGCTCACGAGTTGTTACTCACGAGCTGAGGAGTGCCTGGAGAGCTATCAGTCCCCTCTTTCAACAGGATAACCTGGTGTGGGCATCATCTTGGAAGCGGCATCCGGTACCCATTCTCCGCCGCGGGGCTGCCCACTCCAAGTATTTTCTTTGGGCTGGAGACGTAGAAAAAAAAGGAAGTACTTTGTATACTTTGCAAGGATTTTCACTGTTTCTCCATGCTGCTTTCCTCCTAGCAATTACTCAGCCTTGTAAGTCAGCCCTGGGGGCTGGCGAGATGGCCAGTCCGGTAAGAGCACCTACTGCTCTTCTGAAGGTCATGAGTTCAAATCCCAGCAACCGCATGGTGGCTCACAATCACCCATAATGAAAGCTGATGCCTTCTTCTGGTGTATCTGAAGACAGCTAAAATGTACTCATTTATAATAATAATAAGTAAGTCAGCCTTGGCCCATTAGTGCCTACGGCAGAAAGCCAACAGATAGCGAGCAAAGCGAGCATGCGACCAGCAATGGAACCCTCACATATATTAACAATCTCATTAGGCTATATGTCTGTCTCCATTTTGAGTCAGAGCATAGGGGAGCCACTGGCGGAGCTCATCTGGACTTTGAAAGGCAGGTGTGTGCACGTACCTTCTTCCTTCTTTTGCCTTGGAAGTGCTGGTGACTAAACCCAGGGCTCTGTGTATGTCACCCATCAGGCCACCAGCTGAGCTGCATTCCTTGTCTTTTTTTTTTTGGGGGGGGGGGCACGATCTGATTTTCTGCTTATCTATCTTATGTCCTTGTGAAAGTAGGAAGAAATACCAATTATTTACCTCTCTATCTTCAAGGTTACAGATCACAGACACAGCAAATGAAGGCTGTATTAAAGGCAATAGCACGATTCAGTGAATAAAATTTGTCTTTACACCATTTCTAACTTGCCATAAGCTATTGGAATACTAGTGATGGCTTACTGGAGAGTTTTGAATTCAGATTACTCATTTTGTATAGCAGGAAATGAAGGCTAGAAAACCAAGTGTGTTAGAATCAGTTATATGGAGGCTAAAGACATGGGTCAGAGGGTATCGTGTTCCTCTTTCAAAAACACAAGGTGGAGAAAGATTGCGGAAGACAAGAGATATCAACCTCTGGCCTTCATATGTACCTGTGCATATGGGGTACAAACTTGGATCACCTCAGTAAATCCTAACTTCCCATTCGACAAAACTTCCTACCAGAAAAGAAAAAAGAAAAGAAGAAAGAAAAAAAAAAAAAAAAAAGCGGGGTTGGGAAGGACCACAACTCCCAGAATGCAGTGCTTCCTAGCCTTCCTGTTGCTCAATTTCCAGAGGGTGGGTTTTGAGCCTCCTCTCTGTCCCATTGGCCAGCCTTCCTATTAGGGCGGAGAAAGCGACCATTTCTCTCCAATCCAGGCACCGAATGAAAGGCTATTGAAGAAGTCAACCAATCATATTGCGTCTCTGCTTCCTGCTTCCTCCACCATAAACTTCCGTGGCGGGAAAACTTGGGAAGTTTTCGCGCCAAGGCGGAGTCACACGTTTGTTTCGGGACTGTTTTGTGGCGGGCGTTTTCGGGGCAGCGGCATGGCGGGCACCGTAGTGCTGGACGATGTAGAGCTGCGGGAAGCGCAGAGAGACTACTTGGACTTCCTGGATGACGAGGTGAGGCTAGGGCTGCGAGCCCGGTGCTGGAGTCCCGCGGGTGACCTGGCCCGGTACTGGGGTCCCGGCGGAGGACCAGGGCCGCTGATACTTCTTTTCTCTGCAACTTCCTGCTATCTTTTTTTTTTTTTTTCTTCTTCAGATGTACCTCAAGATCTTAAAAAAGATACATTCTTTTCATGTTAATTATACGTATTAGTTTCATTATGAAGTTTCATAAACACATAATGCATTTTGGTCATATTTCTTATCACCCACTCTTTTAATTGCTGCTACTGATTCCCATCGCCTACTTGATATGGTACCCAGGCCTTGTGCTTGCTGTCTTCCCCTGAGCAGCATATTTTCCTTGAAATCTCTCTTGCATTAGGATATGTTAATTATACATACGGGTTTCATTATGAAACTTCATAAGCATATAGTGTATTTTGGTCATTTTTGCTTTCTCATTATCTCCTCTTGTCATTTTCTTGTTCCTGCATATCTTCATGAGTTACTAGAGTTTTCTCCAAAGTTATTTAGTTTGTCTCTAAATTCATGTATTACACCCCCCCCCCCCCCCCCAACTTGCAAGGAGACTGGTCTGATGTAAACAGATAGATGGTCAAGCCTGGCTTAATTAACTCTCATTTGGAAGAGCTAATGTAACTGACTCAGAGCACTCAAATTTAATGGCTGACTTGGTGCTGGTGGGGGTGGGGATGGGGACAGGGATGGGACTAACAACTTATGACAGCTTTCTTTTTTTTCCTCCGAATCAAAAGTACTTTGTATGCAGGTAAAGTGAGGTTTAAGTGTAATCCAAAATTTAAAGCTATAAGATGTTGATGAGCCCTGAAAGTTTGTTAATCAATGAAAAGCAATTTAAATTTGAATTTTAAGCAATTTAAATTTGAATTTTAAGAGTATTTAAATTGGGCTGGTGAGAGCCCTGACTGCTCTTTCCAAGGTCCCTAGTTCAAATCCCAGCAACCACATGGTGGCTCACAACCACCTTGTCATAATGAGATCTGACAACTTCTTCTGGTGTCTAAAGACAGCTACAGTGTACTTAGTTATAATAATAAATACATAGTTTTAAAAAAGTATTTAAATTACATTTCAAATCTTTTTTTAAAAAAGAGTATTTAAATTACATTTCAAATATACATCATGATTTTGAAGTACATCTGCATTCAGGTGTGTCAGCATCCAGATTTTAAAATTAAATTTTTGTATTAGCAAGATGTTTTTTTTTTTTTTTCTAAGTCTTTAGAAAAAAATGACTTAGGTCATTCTAATTCCCAATTAAAATGTAAGCATATAGGAGACCTGTTAATGATCATGGTAGTGTGTGATAAGGGATGCTGGGCAGGAGGAAAGGGTCGTCTTCTGCCATTTACTTCCTGGGCACCGTTGAGACATGTATCAACATGCTGGCATTGTCGTGTGTAAGTGGCATAGTGTCCACTGTCGTCTTTGCTGGTGTAGGCTCTAAGCAGCTCCTAGGTCCCTGCTTAGGACTTTTGAATACTGTTATGTTGACCTCCCATGGTATAAATAGTATCTCCTCATGATCAGTAACCCCTTTATAAGTTGATAGACAGCGGGTGTGCTTTCCTTGTCCAGAAGGGCATAGACCTCACCCCATGATGAGGGAAGCCTGTTTTATAATGTAGGAAAGACCATCCTGCAGCTGGAAGACAGAAGTATGTTGCACCAGAGGACAAGATAAAGAGCACGGAAATGACCACCCTGCCTGTAATACGTCATTAAGTACCTCCAAGTTCTTGATGCAGTTGTAGACCCCACTGCTGAGCTTGCCTGCCTTATGACCTGATATTACTGGAATCCCTAGTTGGCTGTCCCTTAGATTCAGGACAGGCTTACGCGACTGTGAACCTATCTGCTTGCTTGTTCTTTTGGCTGTTGCTCTTGAAGCAATCTTACTCTGTAGCCTAGCTTTGGACCCAGTGGCGGTCCTCCTGCCTCAGATGCCTGAGTGCTAGAATTGTAGTTTAGCTCCATGCTCTACCTGAGTTCAACCTTTAACTTTGGAAATCCAAGCTTGCTATGAATAAAACTAAGAACCTATAGAAAGGGGACCCTGGGTGTCTTAGGCGATCTTGACTTTATGATTCTTAGGTGAAATCTGAGGCCAATAAGTGAAAGGGAGAGACTGATGGACAGACTTTACATTCATCTGAGCTCCAGAGCGTTGTTTTGAGGGTTGCTTCTGGTCTGAAACACATTGGAGTTGTATCTTAATTTAATGTCTTAATTTAATATGTCAAATCGCTTGATTTGATATGTCTTATTCCTGCTTCGCAGGAAGACCAAGGAATTTACCAGAACAAAGTTCGGGAGTTGATCAGTGACAACCAGTATCGGCTGATTGTCAGCGTGAATGACCTGCGCAGGAAAAATGAAAAGAGGGCTAACCGGTGAGCCATCACAGGGTTTCCTGGGGGTTCGCTGCTTTTGAGGGAGAAAGGAAGGTGTGATGTTTAGATTGAACAGGCTTCCCTGGGAAAGACCTAGATTGCATGGACTTGACCTACATACAGGCTGTCGTTGTCCCCCAGAGAAGAGGTGATCTCAGGTGCTCCCATCTTCTTCCAATATTCTGCTGAGCATCATTGTTTACATCTTTGATGAATTGACATTAACTTCAGTTCTGATGTATTTTATCAAGTCTTACACATTGGCAGGACAAAGTAGACATGGATTTTTCTTTCACTGACCCAAGGCTGTTCCTTCCTGTTTCGAGGGTCAGTTTCCTGAGCTCTGTCTAATGGTTCTTTGTCTCCACCACACGCAGCCTCCTGAACAATGCTTTTGAGGAGCTGGTCGCCTTCCAGCGAGCCTTGAAGGATTTCGTGGCCTCCATTGACGCTACCTATGCCAAGCAATATGAGGAGTTCTACATAGGATTGGAAGGCAGCTTTGGCTCAAAGCACGTCTCTCCCCGGACTCTCACGTCCTGCTTCCTCAGCTGTGTGGTCTGTGTGGAAGGCATTGTTACTAAATGTAAGTGGATCAAAGATGGTACTAGGGCCCTAAGAAAATGGTAGGATAGATTTAGGAGGTCTGGAAACGAGGGGAGCTGTAGCAGATCTGGGGAACTTGCAGGAAACATTGAAATTAAATAGTAAAACGCTCAGGGACCAGCAGTGGTAGCAGAATAGTAAGTTCCCAGAGCTGGAAGACTCCTGCTCTTCCTTTCTCACTGCAGCCCTGAACTGTCCCTTCATTGACATCAGTGGTACTTAAAATTACACATGGATACAGTGGTACCTATGTATAGATGTAAAGAAGAACAAACAACAAGTGGTAGGGAAACAGGTTAACCTAACTGGGAGAATATGGGATTTAAAGGCCTCGCGTGAATTTAGGACCCTCCATCGTCGGTCAGTGTGCCGTTGGGTGACTCTGTGCACACCTTTGTGTTCCTAGGCTCTCTGGTTCGCCCCAAAGTCGTTCGCAGTGTTCACTACTGTCCTGCTACTAAGAAGACCATAGAGCGACGCTACTCTGACCTCACCACCCTAGTGGCTTTCCCATCCAGTTCTGTTTATCCCACAAAGGTGAGGACACGAATCAGTTGGGCGTCTTGGGAATGGAATCAAGGGTGACTGTTTAAATTCAAGCAGTTATATAGTATCTGAAGTCTTTATTCTAAAAGTAGATATGTGAGGTAAGGATTAATTCAGAAAAAAACGAATGGTTCAAGATAAAGTTCAATATAGAAGTACTACTTTTTTTTTTTTTTGATTGTGGTTAGAGGTTAGGGAGTTGGCTTAGTGGGTAAGAGTACTTGTTCTGGAAGCATGAGAACCTGGGTTTGTATTTCCAGCGCCCAAGTAAAGGACCGGGCATGTTACATGTGCATTCTAACCCTGGCTGTCTTTGGAGAGAGCGATCCCAAAAGTTTACTGGCCAGCCCAGGTCAAATGAGGAGGAAATCTGATATCAGGCTCTGGTTTCCATTTGCATGAGTGTGTGCACCACACAAAATAAAGTTTAGAAAAGTTGGGATATAGAAAGCCCAAAAGAAGGAAAAACATCATTGGATGACATGTATTTTTTACAGAGTTGCAGTCATAGTAATGTAATGTGCTTTCTAAAACTAAGATGGAAGATGCTTCTGTTGTGTGAGGCTGTGGTATAATCTTTGCAGATACTTCAATGAATTTGGGGAAAAGACAGTAAAAAGCTTTCTCTATGGTGTTCAGGTGGGAAAAATTGAAGATAGCTTTCTTAGTGAGACAAGAGGTCGTTATTATTGACTACTTGATGTTTATACTCATTTAGTCAAAGGATACCTTTCTCATGAAATTGTCCTTGCCTGTGAAGAAGATGCTCGATTTTATAAGGTTATGATAATTACATGTGATCATGTGATAGTAGCTCCTGGGACATAGTGAGCGCACAGTGGCTTTTACGGTTTTAGGAAATTCACATATGATGGAAACACACCTCAATATTTTTTATGGAAGCTATATATACACCTAAGTGTATAAGTCAAGTTTTTATAAGCAGGATATACTTACATAACCAGCATCTAAAGTGGAAAACAAACTTACCAGTGCTTAGAAATTCCTACTAAGGCCATGCTAGCCTACTGTCCGCTTTTGGAGAAAGGGTCTCTACCTAGCCTTGGCTGTCCGGAGCTTACTGGAGACCAGACTGGCCTTGAACTCACAGAGAGCCACCTGCCTCTGTCTTCCGAGTGTCGGGATTAAAGGCATGTGACGCCATGCCTGGCAACCCTAGTATCTTAACAGTTGGGATTGCTTTTGCCCAGTGGCTTGTAGCCTTCCTTATGCTGTAACCCTTTAATACAGTGTCTCGTGTTGTAGTGACCTCTAATTGTAAAATGATTTTCGTTGCTACTTCATAACTGCAATTTTGCCATTGTTGTGAATCATAATGTAAATATCTGTGGCTTCTGATGGTCTTAGGTGACCCTGTGAAAGGGTCATTCAACCCCCAAAGGGGTCACGACCACAGGCTGAAAACTGTAGCTTTTGGCTCTTTTCCTATGTATGAGCTCTTGTGCTGAGCAGCTTTTAAAGTGTAACACTGTGTTTGCCCACAGGTGTGTGTCTTATATTCATTTGTGTGACGACGATACCACATTATTTACCTATTCTTTTGATAGATTTGGATATTCTTTAAAGTTTGCCTGGTAGGAATAGTGCTGCTGTGAGCAGATTGTAGCTTTGGCTGTGTTTTTCTTGGGTGTTTCCTTGAGTAGAAAAACTGCATCAGAGCTGGGCGTGGTGGAACACGTCTTCAGTCCCAGCACTCAGGAGTCAGAGGCAGGTGGATCTTAGAGTTAGTTCCAGGTACAACCAGCGATAGATAGACAGAGAAACCCTGTCTCAAAAAAAAGAAAGAAAGAAAGAAAGAAAAGAAAACCTGTATCCACTTATAATCACAGGTTCAGCATCAGTGTGGGGACTCAGGACTTTAATTTAGGTGTTAGTACAGCCATGGTCCCATCAGTGAAAGCGGACCCTTCCATTGGTTGATTTGTTAGTAATTCAAGGATCAGGTTAAGAAGGTTAAAAGAGATGCATACACATTTATGGTTTGAGATAGTAAAGGTTCCAGATTGCCAAAAGATGTTTCACTTTGGATGTATGCTACATTTTAAAGACAAGACTAAAATAGCTTTTTTTTTTCTGTAGGATGAGGAGAACAACCCCCTGGAGACAGAGTATGGCCTGTCTGTCTACAAGGACCACCAGACCATCACCATCCAGGAGATGCCAGAGAAGGCCCCCGCCGGTCAGCTTCCTCGCTCTGTGGATGTCATTCTTGACGATGATCTGGTGGATAAAGTGAAGCCTGGTGACAGAATACAGGTGGTGGGGACCTACCGCTGCCTTCCAGGGAAGAAGGGTGGCTACACATCGGGGACCTTCAGGTAAAGGGCCTGCTGTGCAATGGCCTAGCCTAGGACTCCCGTCTTCCCACCTACATTTGTTAGGCATTGCATCCTCACTGTGGCTTGTGGACAGAGTGCTCAGCTTAGTTCTTTGCTCCCATTTTCTGGCTTAGTTTAATAGACCAAGAACATTTATCGCTGCTAGGGATTCACCTGGCTTCCCCTTCTACTGTGTGGCAGGACTGTCCTGATTGCCTGTAATGTGAAGCAGATGAGCAAGGATATTCAGCCTGCATTCTCTGCAGATGATATAGCCAAGATCAAGAAGTTCAGCAAAACTCGTTCCAAGGTCAGTTGAGTGGGGTGGGCTTGCTTTGAAAGTGTTGTGTCCTGCATGTGGCCATCTTTGCTGGATCTGGAGGAAGTTGCTTTTTTTTTCCTCTGAAGTATTTGTTGCTAGCTTCCAATTTTGTTCCAGCTGGCAAGTTAAGGGTATTTTTTGCCATTTTATTGGTACTTGTTGTGTCTTCTGGACTGCTCATTTGAACCTAATGCAAATTAAGAATGTAGGCGTTAGAATATGGTATACCACTGAACTTTATTTATAACCGGTTTAGTTCTGTTGAGACAGTCTTGTGTAGCCCAGGCTGTCCCTGAACTCCTGGTCGTCGTGCATGTACTACCATCTGCGTTTTAGTTTTTCTTTTTAAACTGTATTTACTTACTTTTCACTATTTATGTGTGCTTATGTACCTGCATGTGGCGGTCAGGGAACAGCTTGTAGAAGTTGATTATCTGAACTCGGGTGGTTAGGTTGGCCACAGATACCTTTTACTCATCTTACTGGCTGGGTGGCTGCTTTATAAAGACAAGTCTATCTGTCCACATTTAGACTAGAGCAAGGTAGTATACCCATGTGTGATAAAAGTTACTGCCAAGCCAGGAGATTAATAAACCCAGTTTGTATGTGCGTATGATTGTTTGCACTGGGAATGTGCTTATTGTGTTGGAGATTAAACCCAGGAGCCTTGTCTTGTACGTGTTAGCTAGATTCTGTACCACTGAGGTACATCCCCAGCCTGGCGGTGGTTTTGATACGTTTTTCCTTTAGGTTTGGAGAGAAGTTTATTATAGATTCATAGATGGGAAAGAGCGCGCCATGCTGTGTGAGTTAGGCATGGTGAATTGACAGCCACATGGTGGGGAGGGAAGACTGAGAAACTAAGGAAGTATGGAGTATCAGGGGAAAGTATATTTAGGATCTGGCCTGAAAGAGACAGAAGAATCAGGGAACGTTCTGACTTAGAAAGTTGTGCAGTCCCAACATCCACATGGTGACCTAAGGGACTTCCCTCCCCTGTCCCCCACCACTGTTTTTGAGACAGAATCTATATAGCCCACACTGGTCTGGGATCTCCCTAGTTAGCATAAGCTGGCCTTAAATCACAATCCCCCTGCCTCCGATATCAAGTGCTGGATTGCAGGTATGTGCTCCTGAAACATAACCTTTACAAGTTTTGCTTTGTGCTGTAGGCTACCTGCCCTGCTAGTTGTCTGAATGGGGTGGTCTTGGAGCAAAGCTTTTGATTTTAGCCCAGGATGATCTTTTCTATGGGCTCTGGAAGCCCCCCTGGGTGTCACAAGGCTTTCACTCTTGGTTCTTCCTCCAGGATGTCTTTGAACAGCTGGCCCGGTCGTTAGCCCCCAGCATCCATGGGCATGACTATGTCAAGAAGGCAATCCTCTGCTTGCTCCTGGGAGGGGTAGAGCGGGAACTTGAAAATGGCAGCCACATCCGTGGAGACATCAATATTCTTCTAATAGGTATGCTGCTGGGGGTGTTAAACCTTGAGGAAGGGGCTTGTAAGAATGTGTACAGAAAGTTATATGTGTCTGGTCATATTTTAGCCTCACCAAAGTACAGAAGGCTAAAATGAGTGGTTTTGTTTTAAATCATCCCTGAAATTGATTTATTTGACCTAGACTGTATTCTGCAAATGGGAAAAGGGAAAGAAAGAAGTAACAGTTGACATCCGATTCTGTGTGGAAGCAGAATTTGCTGGGGTGCGTGGGGGTTTCCAAGAGAATCCTTACCACCTTGTCCCGTAGGTGACCCATCAGTTGCCAAGTCCCAGCTTCTGCGGTACGTGCTTTGCACAGCACCCAGGGCCATTCCCACCACGGGTCGAGGATCTTCCGGAGTGGGTCTCACAGCTGCTGTCACTACCGACCAGGAAACAGGTAAGGATGTGAGGCTCCTTGTCAGAGGCCCAGCATGAGTCTGAGCAGATTAGACTTTTCAAGCTTGTAGGTGCCAACTTGTGTTTGGGATATTTGAAAGATTAATGGATGGAGTGTGTTATAAAACTGAATGCTCTGGAGAAGTGGATAAGTTATGATTTAAAGGATGGCAAAAGGGAAAACAACAACTTCAAGGGGAAATGAAATTGGGGGAAAGAGTGGAAGAGCAAGAAAGGAACTCTAGTTGGGTATCACTTGAAGATGTGAGAGACTCCTGTGATATGAACTTCCTTACTGTGTTCTCATGCACTGTGAGGACAGGTCCTATGAAAGCCACCAGGATCTTTGTCTTCTGACCTAGACCATGGCACATACATTTACCTCTTCTCTTCCTAGGGGAGCGCCGCCTGGAAGCTGGTGCTATGGTCCTGGCTGACCGAGGAGTAGTTTGCATCGATGAGTTTGACAAGATGTCAGACATGGACCGCACAGCCATCCACGAGGTGATGGAGCAGGGTCGAGTGACCATCGCAAAAGCTGGCATCCATGCCCGGCTCAATGCCCGCTGCAGTGTGTTGGCAGCTGCCAATCCAGTCTATGGCAGGGTGAGTGGAATTGGGCCCATAGCCGCTATTCTTGGATCAATTTGGTTTTGCTTAATGGCTGGACTGAGATTTGTTATAGAGGGTAGTAGGTCAGCTCATCTTGTTACTGTCCTTGGATCACAGCAGGTATTCCACATAGTTCCTATATAACAGAAAATAAATCATGTGTACATGTGTGTGAGTGTATATGCAGCACACTTTGTGTGTGTGTGTGTGTGTGTAGGCCAGAGATGAATGTTGGGTGTCTTCTATTATTCTCTACTTTATTTACTTTTTGAGACAAGGTCTATGAGTGAACCTGGATTTCTCTGTTTCAGCTGCTGGCTAGCCAGACAGTTGATGTTAGGACCATCAAGTCTTTCTGTAATTAGGCCATTATGCTTCTCTGGCCCTTGGGGACTTTATATGTGCAGTAAAAGCACAATGGCTCATCAAGTCATCTCAGCCCTGGGCCTTGGTCTTTCAGACACTGTTGATGTTGGGAGTCATGAAAACGCTCATATGTGTTCAGAACAAGGCTTTAGTGATGTTGCATGACGCAGCAGAAGCTAGCACTGTTGGAGATCTCCGATTTGTTACATGGTTGGTTTTCAGTTAATTTATGCAAATTGTACGTTCAGAAAATGTTCTTGTTGTCAGTTTTCTGTGACTTCCCTAATACTGGGTTGAGGAGGAGTTGTAGAGTGTGTGTGTGTGTGTGTGTGTGTGTGTGTGTGTGTGTGTGTGTGTGTTTGAGACAGGGTTTCACTGTATAGCTCTGGCTATCCTGGAACTCACTATGTAGATCAGGCTGGCCTTGAACTTAGAGATCGGCCTACCTTTGCCAAGTGTTGGGGTTAAAGGCGTCTTGGCTTGTTTATTTTTAAACAATCTGACATTTTCTTATCTATTCATCTGCGGGTGGACATGTAAACCAATTCCATATCTTGGGTATAGTAAGCCAAACATGAAATACCCAAGTATTTCTGGTATGCTACTATGGGTGGCAGTATGGTGGTTTCTTGATAAAACTGAAAACCAAAGTAAGAGTTTATCTTTTTAAGCAGCTTTGCAGTGTTTCCTTGTCTGAACTTACACGGTGATGCTAGTGAACTTAAGCAGTGACGGTTTCCCTTCTGTTAGGACGGAGGCTGCTGTACTTACCCCTTCCCATGAATGCCACACTTTCAGGATATGTACACTTAAACTTTTTTTGTTCCTTTCGAAAATGATTGATTTTCTGCTGGGTGTGGTGGCAGCATGCTTTTAATCCCAGCACACTGGAGGCAGAGGCAAGCAGATTTCTGTGCATTCAATGCCATCCTTCTCTGTCTGTAGCAATTTCCAAGATGGCCAAGTCAGTCAGAGACCTTCTCTGAAGAAAGAATGTTTATTTTTTACATGCATGTACGTGAGCGCAGAATGCATGTGAAGGTCAGAGACAACTTAGGAGAGGTCATTTCTCTCCTGCCATATTGATGCCCAATGATCCTGAGGAGCTCATGTATACTGGAGGAGCACTCTACCACTGAGCTATATCCTGCTTCAAGTTTTCAGCTCGCCTGTTATATTTTGTGTGGTCCAGCCTTGCAGCCTCACTCCAGGATTGATTTGGTCTCAATGTCTGACCTTCCTACTGATGTTGCTTCTACTTGGTTGTCCTCCTTTTCTCTAGTATGATCAGTATAAGACACCCATGGAGAACATTGGGCTGCAGGACTCCCTGCTGTCTCGATTTGACCTGCTCTTCATCATGCTGGATCAGATGGATCCTGAGCAGGATCGGGAGATCTCAGACCACGTCCTTAGGATGCACCAGTACCGGGCCCCGGGGGAGCAAGATGGTGACGGTGAGTACAGAGAATAGCAAGGGTGGCTGGTGGAGGGGTCCGAACGGATGCTGCTATCAGTGGCCTGTCCTGTGTCTGCGGTAATGTTCTGGGTACCCTCACCTTCTTGTCCTTCTCCCTTACTAGACTGCTCTCACTTGTGGTTGAATGTGTGTCCATTTTGGGGTTTTGTTGTATCTCTTAGCTTCTTTTGGTCAGTTCTAAGTTTTACATTTGTGAAGTTCATGTGTCTCTTTCTTTCTGGGTTCCTGCTTTCTATCTCTTGATCTCATCTCTTTCTGTGCTGGAAAAGAGGCAGTTTCTCTTGGCTTAAAGTCCTTGATGTCCTTTGTCTCAACTTGCATTTGCCAGCTTTGCCATTGGGTAGTTCAGTGGATATCCTGGCCACAGACGATCCCGACTTTACCCAGGATGACCAGCAAGATACCCGGATTTATGAGAAGCATGACAACCTTCTACATGGGACCAAGAAGAAAAAGTGAGGCTCCTCTTGCTTCTTTCTTGAGACCTGAGATTTTATTACAGTAGATCTCCTTTTTTTGGGTTTACAGATAAATCATTTGACCTAGCCATTTGCCTTAATATGGATTGATTCAGTTCAGGATCAGATCTTTCTTAAAACAGATAGTTTTGACAGCCAGGCATGGCTCACACTTGAATCTCAGCACTTGAGAGGCTAAGGCAGGAAGATTATGAATCTGAAGCTAGCCTGGACTACAGATAACCTGTCTTAAAATTCCCCTTTTTTGGCAGTATGCCCAAGTGCCAGTGTGTATGTGACCTGTCCTCTTATTGTCCTGTGCTCCTTTGTGGAGATTTTTGGTGACAATTAGCTGAGGATGAATTTGAGTAGAGGAGACTTGATTGAGTGCTCAGACATGCTATGTAGACTCTCGTGCCTCTGTTTGGCCATATTATAGAAGTACCATTGCACTGAATTTGATTGAGTTCTTTGAACCAGTATTTCCACATATAAATTAGGGTAGGTACCAGGTATGGTGGTACATAACTTTAATCCCAGCACTCAGGAGGTAAGACTGATGGATTTGTTTGAGTTTTAGGCCAACCTGCTGTACATAATGAGTTCCAGGCTAGCCAGTGATAGAGAGGCCTTGTTTCCAAAAATGGGAACGGGGGCTGGAGAGATGGCACAACAGTTAAAAGCAATTCCAGAGGACTCAAGTTCAGTTCCCAGTGTCCATATAGTTGCAGATCATAATGGTCTGTAACTCCAGCCTGGTCTACAGAGTGAGTTCCAGGACAGCCAGAGCTACACAAAGAAACCATGTCTTGAAAAAGCAATCCAAAAAATTTGTAATACCAGAACTTCTTCCCTAGATTTCATGAGTCAGGGCCAACACCTGAGGCTAAATAGAGAATACTAGAAATGCTTTGTGTGTTCCCTTCTCCAAGAGGTAAAAAGCATTGCCCCAGGTGGGTTAGGAAAATGGCTTCATTCTCTTGGATCCAGGGAGAAGATGGTGAGCGCAGCTTTCATGAAGAAATACATCCATGTGGCCAAAATTATTAAGCCCACCCTGACGCAGGAGTCAGCAGCCTACATTGCAGAAGAATACTCACGCCTGCGCAGCCAGGACAGCATGAGTTCAGACACTGCCCGGGTGAGTACACGGGGTTGTGGTCCCGAGGGTTCCCTAACTAGATCACCAGGGCAGGAGTTCCTGCTCTCTGGTAACCTGGGGAGCTTTAACTTTAGCATCCTTCCTGGTCTGAAGAACTTTCTGTCGAGAGACATTTACTTATCCTTTTTCTGAAAGAAGTGAAAACTCAGATCTCAGATATAGTAGGAACGTCCCCAGTGAGTAGCTTCTGGGACCTGACCTTCTCTCTGTGGAGTGACCATGATGCAGAGCAGTTTCTAGTGTGACTTTAGTTGAACTTACCTGTCTCTTCAAGGAACAGTGTAGTTCACGTAGGACCCAAGTTCAAAGCCCGGCTTATATGACAGGCCTTTGGGCCATCTGCTATTGCCTTGTGCTTATTCTTTCTCAGGGTGTTCTGATAGTATTTTACTTCCCCTCTACCTATGGTGGAATGCACAGAGCATCACTCGTTTCCATACTGAATGTTCCCTTTATCACTGTTCCTCCCTGTACACGAATTGTTCCATTGTGTCCCTTCAAAGACCTCACTGGAGCCAGAACTGAGTGTGACGGGCCACTGTGGATGTGGTCCTGGTTGATCCTTCAGTTATAGTTGTCTGGTTCTGTTAGTATGCATGAAGATTTCACAAAATTCTTAGGTGATACAGAAATCAGAGTTTGTAATGGAGTGTCTAGTACTGATAGTGTTTCCCATCCTAGAACCCTCTCCCCTGCGTCCCCAGCACCCTCTCCCCTGTGTTCCTAGCTCCTGCTCCCTCACCTCTCGTAGCAGCTTCTTCTCTGCCCTGGCAGTGTCTTACAGATCCATGACTTTTGGTTTCTGTTTAGTTTACCCAGTATTATCTATGTGATTAACTATTCACTAGCACTTGCTCAGTCCCAGTGGGTATACAAAGGAAAGCAGCGATTCCCTCTCTCCTTGAATCTATTGGTAACTAAGAGTGTAGCAGTGAGTAGGGCCTCTGGAGTCCTCTCCATCTGTGCCTTGCTGTCTGTCAGTGGCCCTGGGCAGACTCAGTGCAGGCATCCCCAGCTGCTGTGAGGTTGTGATCGTAGCAACTTGTATCCTGTGCAAAAGATGGCATTGCACAGCTCTTCTGCCTGTCTTGGCTCTTTTATTCACTTTTCCCTGTCAGCCTGTTCCCTGCACCTGATGTTATAGATGTCATGTTTGGAGCTGAGCTACTGCTTCTCAGCACCTTGTGCAGCCATGAGTCTTTGCCTTCTCCACTGCTCACTGGAGAGAGACTTCTGATATGGCTTGAGGGGGGCATTAGTTGGACACTGGCTGATATTTGAACTTTAAGTGGCGCCCACCGATAGAGAAGACAGACCGTGGGCTTTCTGAGCATTTCTGGTATTGCCTTCTTTCTTTTTCTGTGCTGTAAGAGTGAGACCCATGTTTCTGCACAAGTAATTCCTGCACGCTTGCTTTCTTCCTTAGACATCTCCAGTTACAGCACGAACACTGGAAACTCTGATTCGACTGGCCACAGCCCATGCGAAGGCCCGGATGAGCAAGACTGTGGACCTGCAGGATGCGGAGGAAGCTGTGGAGCTGGTTCAGTATGCTTATTTCAAGAAGGTGAGCCTCCCGTGGAAGAGGAAGGGGAAAGAATGTTAACAGCCAGAGGGATTGGAGGAAACCTGGAGAACAGAGCCCTCTAATCAACTAAGCAAAGGTCATATGAACTCACAGAGCCTGAAGCAGCAAGCACAGGACCTGTGCAGGTCTGCACCAAGTCCTCTGCTATATATTAGAGCATTCAGTTCAGTGTTTCTATGGGATTCCTGAGCATGTATGAGTGAGTGGATCTCTGATTCCTGTGCCTTCTCTTTGGGCTCCTTTCTTTTCATTGATTTGTCTTGTCCAACTTGGATGAGATGGTTTTTGTTTTATTATATTTTATTTCATTATGTTTTGGTATTCTCTTTGAGAGGCCTGTTCTTTTCTAATGAGAGATAGAAATGGAATAGATTGGGATGGGAGAGGTAGTGGGAGGTTTAATAAATGTTTAATAAAAGGGCAGGAGGAAGGTGAGCCTTGTGCCTATTTGAAGAACTGCAGACCTTCCACTAAATACCTGATCTATAAAGAAGCGAATGGCTCGACCCCTTAACCATAATGGTTTGTGCAACTCCCCAACTATTCTTTACTTAGTAAACATAAACTACCTACTGTGTGAAAAGCCTTACAGCATTGGTGAAAGATGGCTAATAAGCTCCCCTGCCGCTGGTTCTGGCTCGTGGACCAGGGCCAGTACAGATAAGTCTTAGAAACACGGAAGCCATTTCTACCCAAGATGCAGAAGCAACTCCAGGTTCCTTACTCAATTTTGTTATCAGTGACATTCCCTGGCTTATTTCTAGGTTCTGGAGAAGGAGAAGAAACGTAAGAAGCCCAGTGAAGATGAGTCAGACCAGGAAGATGAAGAGGAGAAGAGCCAGGAGGACACTGAGCAGAAGCGGAAAAGGTACCGTGGGGTAATGAGACGTGAGCTCCGTCGTGACTGAGGAGAGCCCTGCTTGCTAGTGAGCAGTCCTGGGCCCTGTAGGGGTGGCAGATGGAGGTGATTGGGCAGGAGAGGGGTAAAAGCTTCTCTGGTGTTCCTATAACCGAAGTCACACCATCAGTAGGTCTCCCAGTGTTCTTGAGGCTGTTGAGGCCTGAATCTGGAAACTCTGATTTGACTGACCCAGCCCATACAAAGACCCGTATGAGCAAGACTGCACCTGCAGGATGGTGTTTCACTTTGGTTGTACATTTCTCTGTGGTCTGAGCTTTCAAATAGGGCTCCCTAAAGCCATCTCAGTTTCTTGACTGCTATGGGAATTTCAGGAGGAAGACTCATGCCAAGGATGGGGAGTCCTATGACCCTTATGACTTCAGTGAAGCAGAGAAGGAAATGCCTCAAGGTGAGTGGGCATTTCCTCCCGACACTTGCAGTTGTGGTTTGTGTGCCTTTTTCCTGCACGAGACCCTGGGAAACCTACAGTGCAAATGTTAGAAAATAAGCTTGGCTCTGCTGTTGGCCTCCTCCTTGATTTGTGTGAACTTAATGGCATGCCTGTTGAGGGTCTCCCGCTTAACACGAGTCCCCTATCCATCAGAGATTTCCCTGTATTATCCTGCCTGGTTCCATAGGAACCATGGGAGACAGTGTTCACAGGCTTAGCGAGGCGGGAGGGGTGCTCCACTGTTGGTGGAAATGACCTCACCTTGCTGTTTCCCCTACCCCTACAAACATTATTTCCCTGAAGTGCACACCCCGAAGACCGATGATTCTCAAGAGAAAACCGATGATTCTCAGGAGACCCAGGAATCCCAGAAAGTGGAGCTCAGTGAGTCCAGGTGAGTGCATCTACTCCTGCTGATGAGGGACCAGCTCGGAGGACCGCCGCCAGCCACCTCTGATGAGCTTAGAGCTACAACTCTGGGCTTTACAACACTCCACCCTGATTAGCCAGGCTCAGCCAGGGAGTTGCGAACCAGTATCTGAAAGCCTGTGGTGCTTTTTATAGAACTGCCTGTGTGCTGTATTGCTTCTATCTTTGTGGAAATTTGAATTGTTACTTTTAAGTCAGGAGGAACTGGCTTGACTTACCAAGGACAAATTTTGATTTGTAGCTTACTCTAGCCTTGCATTCTTCTCAGTTGGGCACATCTACTTTTTTCCCCTCATGAATTGTGATCACTTTTTTTGGAAACAAATTTTCACTAGGGTTTCAGAAAATACTTTTTTCCTGTTTACCAGACACCAAAGAAACAACATAGCTAAGGTTAATTTTTAAAGATGCAAAACACAATGCTGCAAAAATACTTAAAGAAAACATTAAAATCAGCTATAATTCTACTCTCCAGAAACAGCCATTGAGCTTTGCTTTCTGAACCAGCTCAGAGTTCACTGTCAATCCTTGAAGTCTTTCTGGAGACTGTAGTGTGTAGAATCTTTGATCTCACTGTGTAAACAGACTGGCCTTAAACTCAAGCCATGTGCCCTGTCGCCCAGTTTGAGGGTTAGATTCCTAATCAAGTTCTTGAATGGCACTGAGGTGGCTCCATGTCACTGCCGTACATTCACAGTGAGACATTCTTAAGGTTTGTCTCGTGGCATGGTCATGAGGCCCGGTAAGGTCCCTAGACTCTGGTGCAGAGGCGTGGGCGTCCATCAAATCTTGTGTGTGAACTGTCACCCAGCTGTTGTGCCGTGTGTAGGATTGCCAGTCTCTTAGCAGCCTCAGAGGCTTCAGAGGCTCCCCGTGCCTGAATTACAGGAAGCTCTGCATGCAGTGTGGGTTAGTTTTAAAGGATGCTCAGAATATTGGAAGGACACCTTCCTCACATCACTCTTGTCTTAGAGCTGCAGGTTTGTTTACTGCCACTTTGTTGGTTTTAGACAAGGTGAAGTTGGGTGCTTCCTCAGTGCTGGTATTAGACGAGTGTTCCACCAGGCTTGGCTCCTCTACTCACTTTTTTTTTTTTTTTTTTTTTTGTCTTGGGCAGGCTGAAGGCTTTTAAGGTGGCCCTCTTAGAGGTGTTCCAGGAAGCTCACGCGCAGTCTGTGGGCATGATCCACCTCACAGAATCCATCAATCGAAATAAAGAAGAGCCTTTCTCCTCAGAGGAAATCCAGGCTTCACTGAGCCGGATGCAGGACGATAACCAGGTCATGGTATCTGAGGGCATCGTCTTCCTTATCTGAAGTTGTTGCTGCCAAGTACTGCCCTGTCCCAGCCTTTGTCTCCATCCTCCAGTAACTTTGAGTGACAGAAGCTGATGGGGAGACTGATTATCAGGACTTGGTGGAAGCTTTGTGAGTGACTTCTGCTGTGGGGCAAGAGCTGGAGGGAGGGCCAGGCCTGCCTCACATGCCTTCCATCCTAAACATGGGAAGTCTTCATGACTTGAGTTGGGTTTCTGGGCATAGCTGTTTTCTGCATTTGTTACTTGTGTTTTTACGCCCATCCCCCACCCCCCAAGCACTTTAGTCAAGGAAGCCTTGAGGTCTGTTGGGCCAGAGTGGCTCAGGCATATCACAAAGTTGGATTGGAGAAAGCTTTCTTTGCAATTAGACTAGTATGTATTGTTGACCTAAATATCCAAGACATTGATACTGAGTAAATATAAATATTTTGTACATGTGGACTTCGTGTTCTGTGCTTTTAAAAAATACATTTGTTTATATCTATCAGATTTTCGTTATCCATTCATCCATATCAATCCATCCATTCATCCCTGGGGGTA
>JADRCD010237195.1:7228-43618 GCA_019843815.1 Montemys delectorum | reverse complement strand
CCCTGACCGAATCATCTCACTAACTAACTAACTAACCCCGACATCTTAGTCCCGGGCAAGCGGCTCCCTGAACGCTGCCCTTGGTTATGACCTTGGGCAGTGCCCTTACCTGTGCTTCCTGGACGAGCTGGGATGCAGCAGCGTCAGACACCAAGCAGGGTCGATAGCACGTCAGAGACGCTTAACTTCCTAGAGAAGGAGAGAGGGTTTGGAGTTGAGAGTACAGCCAGGGGTTGGGCTTCCTAAGTGAACATGGCATAGGTGTCGTGTCCTCAGTCACTGTGGTCTCCAGTCAAGGCTACCGCTGCTTTTTTTTTTTTTTTCAGTTCTAGCAAAGGGCTGGGTAGGATGGACCTCTGTCTGGCTCCTTCTCTGCTTAACCTGCTAGCAGTCGCCCATCTTGTTTACTGGCTCAGGAAACGCTTGGGTGGTGCCACCAGGGTATCTGGTGTCAACGGATACATTCTCTTGCCAATCATGTCTGGTTTCCAGTTCTGGCTTTGGGGATATCTACTGCATCTCCCCATGTCTCTGCTTCCTCTTCTGTATAATGGGGCTTTAATGGTGCCTACCTTCTGTGTGCCAGCTGGATCCTGGCTGCAAATGCACATACATGAGAGTCCCTCAAATCCTAATTACTTCCCTCACTTTAGTCCTGGCGGTGCCAATCTTGCTGTAAGATGCCAGCATTGGCTCATCTGTGTCTGTTTCCAGGCCTTTCCCAAGGTCTGGCAATGTCAGCGTCTCGCCAGTGTTTGTTGACTGAGCCTGCTCCCATGGTCTGGTAGACCCGCTTTTACACACTGAGGATTAGAGAGGTCCAATTTAACAGAGTGCAGAGGCAGGAAGGCAGTCGACGTGATAGCCTAGTTCACATGGAGGTATGCACGGAGCTGGGATCCCAACCCACAGTCCTCAAACTGTCCGTCCAGCTGCTGAATTCAGGGCCTGGTGGGCCTCTTCTTGGCCGAGCTCCAGAAGTAGGCTGTTGAGGGGCCTGCACCGGCTGCTTCCCCACTTCCTCCCAACACAACCTGTTACTTCCTCCTGGATTCTCCTTGTTTGCTTTCCAGTAACATTCCTACTTCAGGTGCGCCTGTCATTTAACAAAATATGGGCTGAGGTTCCGAAGGACAAGGGGCTGCCCGGCTCACAGAGGCGCACTGTGTGCTGGAACGGGAGGTCACACAGAGAGGACTCTAGGTCCTTTGTTTCCATCAGTCCTCAGGTCCACTGACCCCTCTCCCACAGTCTATGTGATTATGCTTAACCTTCACTACACACAGCTTCAGGCCCTAGCCTCACTGTTGGATTAGGGGCTCCTTCAGGCTGCTCTCCGGAACACAGGACTGAGCAGGCCATGGTAGGTGTCTGATGGTGGCTGAGTGAGACTACCAGGCTGTGTTCCAAGGTAGTGGTACAGCAATCAAAGGGACTGGTGTGATTCCTCCTCTCAAGGGAAAATCAGCAACTGGATCGGATCCATGGTCAAGTTACTGTTTTCCGACTGGCTGGGGTGGGGAGTGGGGGCTGTGTGTGTGTTTGGGGGCGACAGAGGGATGGAAGGACTGCATTTTCCCCAGTAACTGCATCTAAGTGCAAATGGTGGCTTGTGTGGCTTTGGGCTGGGCCACCTGGGTGCAGGGTCAAGTGCCTGATCTGTGAGAAGTCAACAAAGAAGAAGTGCATGGTATAGTTAACTGCTTGGTTTTAACCTCCTACTAAGTCCCAAACAGCTAGTACTTTAGGTGCTAGTACACAGTAGGTGCTTAGTCAATTGTCAAGTGAGTGAATGGGAGAGTAGGCAGAGAGTAGGTCAGGACAGCTGAGTGGAAAAGGCTTGCCAGATAGAGGGAACACCATCTGCAAAATCTTGGAGAGAGTGTGGTCCAGTAGGGGAATTCGGAAGCCTGTGGCTGGCCTTGAGGCAGGGTCCTCAGGGCACACTTGTAAGGAGCTTTAGACCAGCCAGGGAGAGAACCATTGGTGGATAGGCCTCAGAGTTGTGCCTCTGGGATGGGATTTGAGTGCAGGGGAAGGTGGGAGCTTGGGGTAGTCTTGCCAGGTTATGGGCAGTGAGAGGCATGGGGCAGAGACTCAGAATATGGAGATGAGAGAAGCAGAAGCAGCCTTTGTGCTTGAGGAGGCATGGGGTTGGGGAAGAAGAGACTCAGCCTCCTGGCTTGGGTAGAATAGAGACACACCGATCCTGGGGAAATCTCTGACAGGCTGTGGTCCCAGCTCCAGCTCCTGTCCTAGCCTCAGCAGCTACTAGATTGTTCCCTAGTGTCAATCTAACAGTACTGACCTTGGTAACACTAGCCTCTAAGGGCTCCCACCACCCCTGCCCTGACTGGTCACTCCATTTCCATCTTGCAACCGTGCTGGGTTTCCCATGATCCAGGGTATCCGCCTTTTCTGTTTCTTCTGCCTGGTGCTGGGTGCTTGTCCCATGGCCATCTTTTATATATATAATTGTTACATATATAGCAGTTGTGTGTATATATATATGCATATATATATATCTGTTATATATTGCTATATATACATCTGTTAGCTTCACTACCTCGTCTTAGATTCTTTCCCAATGCTCCTGTTAAACAGATCCACTCTGTATTACATTTCCCCTTTTTAATTCTCTTAGAATATATAGAGCCTGGCAAATAATTTTATGTGTTCTTTTTTTCTTTCTTCCCATTAGACCTGAGATCTTTGAAGGCCCGACCCTTGTCCTGGCCCAAGAAGGATGGCCTAGGAAAACACTTCCGGCTTTGTGTTTGTGCATTCTGGAAACAGGAGGATACATTTACTATACACTGTTCCTGGCAGCATTGAAGAGACACTTGTACACGGCCTGCCAAAGTCAAAATGACCTCAGGGATCCCACCAGCCTTTCTCCTCTTTATAGATTATGACATTGAAGCTCAGAGAAGGATGGGACAGGTCACATGGCCCAGCTAACAGGTGGCAGGATGGGCTTCTCTGTTGTTGGAGAGGTGCCTGGCCCTGTACCCTGCTCTGAGTAGGTGTTCAGCATTGAGAACTGGCGCTGGGCTTCTCTAGCCATCTGCTGCTTGAACTGAAAGACCCCACTTGCTTGCCTGGCTGCCACAGGAATTCTAATGGCTGGTGGGGTTTTTTTTTTGTTGTTGTTGTTTGTTTGTTTTGGCTTTGGAGTTTTTTTTCGGAACACAAAGGCCTGTCTCTTGCAAATGGAGAAATGCATTTTCTCTGCATTGGCAATTACCACGCTGAAGTCTAGGCAACCGTTTTCATCTTGTAGGCACATTACCAAGATTATCTTCTGAACACTATGAAGTGATGCTTGTTGCGGACTGAGGGGGCGGCAAGGGAAGGGCATACATCGGTGTCTTTTATCATAAGAGGACCTGGGGTTCGGAGGGGCTCAGGACAAACCTCTGTAGCTGTTTGATCTATTTTATGGAGGGTGTTTGCTCGTTGCCTTAAATGCATAAATCATCTCAAGGATCTGAGGTTTCTGATGTTTCCTGTTCCATTTGGTCTCTGACTCAGCAATGTATTATATAAATATTTACTGAGAAGATACTAGGAATTCTTATAGGCCCCGAGGATGTCACAGAGGAACAAAATATAACCTGACGTTGCCATCCTACAGACACGGGGGAGACAGATGGCAGAGTCCTGCTGGTAGCTGGCTGTGTAAGTGTGGGTACATTCCCTTTCCTCTCTGGGCCTTGGGGTTTTGTTGCTCTCCACTACTAGACTCCCTCTTGAAATGTTCTGATAGCCCTCACTTACTATAGAGCATGAGAGCCATCTCCAGCTCGTGATTGTGGATCCTCAGAGCTGAGCTCCAGCTGGTGTCACTTGGCACGTGTATCCTGCTAGCCCACTCTCTTTTACCCCCTTTTAATTTAGCAGTAACCACATTGCTCTTTCCTTTTTGTTTTTATTTATTCTGCACATATGGTACATGTGATTTGGTTTGTGCATATGCACCTCTCTCTCTCTCTCTCTCTCTCTCTCTCTCTCTCTCTCTCTCTCTCTGTGTGTGTGTGTGTGTGTGTGTGTGTGTGTGTGCCCGCGTGCGCACCAGAGGTGCCTTCTCACTTTTTTCTTTTTTTCTCTCTTTCTTTCTTTCTTTCTTTCTTTCTTTCTTTCTTTCTTTCTTTCTTTTTTTTTTTTTGGCAAGGTCTCTCACTGATTTGGGAAGATTATTTGGCCAGAAAGTCCCAAGAAGATTCCTGTCTTTACCTCCCCAGCTCTAGGATTCCATGCGCACACAACCACACCCAGCTCTTTAGTGAGTGCTGGGAGTGTGAGCTCAGGTGCTCGCACTTGCATAGCAAGCACCTTGTGAACGAACCTTCCTCCAGCCCTCAGAGTTACTCTCTGAGTGCCAGGGCTCCCTGAATGTCTCATCGTTTAATCCTTACTGGGATCCCCTTGAAGGAGGGACTTGGATCCTAAGAATGAGGAGGTGGAGCTCACAAAGATAGGTGGCTTCCCTGAATTCACCAATTGTCTCTCTGGAGAGCTGAGATCTGTGTTAAGCAGTCTAGATCCCTCTCTGCCATTGTTGCCTCTGCCTGTCTACCAGCTCTGCTCCTCTCCTTCCCCAAGAACAACCTGACACCCAGTGCCTAGGTTGGGATTGGTCTTGTATTACTGTACATTGTATATTCAGAGGTTGAGTTCTATGCCCCAAGATCAGGTTGCAGCCTGGACATGGACATTGTATTGATCATGTACTGTAAAGAATGCTCCCCAATCTCTGATTGGACAATAAAAGACTGGAGCCTGTGACTGAACAGGAAAGAGAGGAAGGTGGAACTTGAGATTGAGTGTGGGGGTGGGAGGTCTCAGGTAGGGAACATGAGAAGAAGGAAAAATGTAGGGGAAGAATGAGGTCCCCATGAGGCAAGATGGACCATGAGGATGGACCCTGAGCACATGGCCAAGTGAAGCTCATATTGAAGATATACATGAAACAGAGCAAGTCTCACTTGGCAAGTAATGGGGTATTTGTCTGGTTATTAATAGCCTAGCCAGGTCATAATAGTCACAGGACCCTCCCAGTTTAGGTTTGCAGCTTGTGAATAAATTCCGATGTCTTTGTGTTGTTTACTCAGGACCTAACAGGAAAGAGTGAGGCAGAGTCTCTCCCCCCATAAAATTACTTGAGTATATGATGCCTAATGTGGGACATAGATTCCAAGCCTAGAAAACTCCTGGCTAGGAAGGCAACTGCTTAATCAAAGCGTGGGGAAAGACCAAGAAATCTCAGTCTGTCTCCTTGAGGGGGGCGAGGGGGAGCTCCCAGAGGCCCCTTTGAGCAAACCCTTCTTTTTTTGCTTTGCTGGAGCAAACCCTTTGCTTCAGTGATATTGCTCATGCTGGCCCTTGCCATGGGGTCATACCTGCCCTTGTCTGTTTGACTCAAAGCAGGAAGGCAGTATGTCATCCTCTCTGCCTCCTCTGCTCCTAACTCAGCAGCCTGGGCCAACCACTCTCCACATAGCCAACAGAGATTTACTTAAAAAGCAAAACCAGTTTTTATCATTTTTTTTATGTATTTTGAATAAAACTCCACCTTGTGACCGTGGCTCCGAAGGAGCTTCTACTCTGTCTAGCCCCGCCCCGCCCTACCCTGATCTCATCTATGGTCAGTTCTCTGCACACTCACTCCATTCCAGACATGCTGGCTTCCTACCTGTTCCCAAACAGCCCAGGCTTACATTTAGTCCTTTGCTCTTTTCAGAGTCTGTGGAGTGTGCTTCCCTACAGACGTGACTCTGTTATTTGGACAGCAGTTCGATGTCACTGTTCCCATTATCTGTCATAGTTTGTCTGGATTGTTTTCAGTGATGGTGTCTACTCTGAGTGTGTGAGCACTACGGAAGCAAGCAGGTGTCACATGTGTCCAGGTATGCCGTGTCACCAGCATACCAGTGCTTGATGTGGAAGAGCTAGTCAGTGACTAAGTGTCTTGAAGGAAGAGCAGAGTCCCTCTGAGGCACTCTGCATGACAATCCACCCAGAGAAAGTAGTACACCTGGACCTGTTAGTTCAGGCTAGCGGCACTGGCTCGTGCTACCTGTCACCAGCTTTGCCTGCGGCAGTCTTAGGCCCAGGCGTGAGGCAAGCTCACTGGCTACTTTCTGTTGACTTCTCGAGCTCCTTGCCTGTTTCCTCACTTACCTTCCTTTAACTGGGGGTAACTTATGAGGCATTATCTTTCACAGTATTGCACAGGCCAGAGGCGCCCCTGAAAAGGGAAAATACTAACTTCCGAGTCAGAACACCAGAGCCCAGTGACGGCATAGCTACTCAACATAGCTGTCACATTGCAGCAGTCACTGGAGAGACTTTACTCTCTAAAGAGACACAGAATTCTGAGTTCTGCCCGAGCCTGGGCCAAACACTGTTCATTGACTACATCAAAGGAGCTGTAGTCTGTAGCCCAGAGGGAGGTGTGGCCAAATTCAGGGCAAATGGAGAAAAAGGCTTCATGTTCATCAGGGTAATCCTATCAGGACTAAAAAAAACTGAGCAGAACTCCACAGAGATGGAGTCTGGGTGCCTAACTTCAGAGGCCTTTGCTAACAAGAGCCAGGGAGCCACCTGGGAAGTACGCACATGGCCAGAGGCTTGGTGCCACTAACCTACCTTCAAGTCACTTCTAAGCCTGTATAAAGGAAGCTCACCAGGTCTTAAAGACTAGCTGCCACACATGACCTTCATCCCGGAGACCAGGTAAACATCCCAGAGACCAGGTAAACATCCCTTGCCCTACTTTTAAGAGCTGGAAAAGGAAATAGCACACTGCTGCATGTACCAGGAAACCAAAAGGCCAAATCTTCTAAGCAAATAGTGAACTGAAAAGCTATATGTATGATCCATTCAGAGATCCTGGCCCTGCTGTCAGTGCTGGGAACGCCCGTGATCAGTAAAGCGTGACTTACTGATCACCACGCCCCCACTGTATGGATTCACAGTGAAGGTCACTTGAAGGGGGAACTCAGTTTTTCTTTACTGGTCTTGATTTGTGTTTTGATTTTCTTTCTGGATACTGGCTGGTGTACCATCATCGTACAATTCTGGCTGGGTAACATTTGTCAGCTCCCGCTCTTCCCAGCGTGGCTTCTACTAATGTATGTGTCAGCACAGTATGGTTTACCCCTTAAAACTTCCTGTTGAGAACTGGAGAGAACTGGAGGAGGCAGGAAGGTCAAGATTTAATAACTTCTAAGGTGGCCCAGATGTCTGGGTGACAGAAGGGGTTATTACTGATGTTGAAAATATCTCTGTACACAATGATATGAACTCTTACATGATGTCTTTGGCTTTTTCAAAAATAAGTCTGTGTGTGTGTGTGTGTGTGTGTTTGTGTGTGGTGTGGTGTGTGAGTGTATGGTATATGTATGTGGGTGGTGTGTGTGGTATGTTGTATGTGTATGGTGTATATATGTGTGGTTTGTGTGTATATATATGTGTGTGTGTGTATATACCTGGTGCATGTGTGGTATGTGTATGATGTATGTAGTGTGGTGTGTGTGTATGTGTGTGTATGTGGTGTGGTGTGTGTGTATGTCTATGGTGTGTACACGTAGTATGTGTGTGTATGTGTGTATGTGTGTGTGATGAGAGTAGATATGGGTATAGAGGAAGTTAAGTTGGTCAGCCACTGAAGCGGGACAGTGTCACCCTGCTCCCTTCCTCTCCAGGGTCTCCTGAAGTACAGACTGGCCTTGAACTCACTTTGTAGTCAAGGATAACCTTGAACCCCTGATCTTCCTGCCTCCATCTGGGATTGCAGCTGGCCAGGTTTATGTGGTACCGGGGATCAAAGCCAGAGCTTGGCACATGCTCCGATGCTGCTCTAAAGACTGAGCCACGTCCCTAGCTCCTATGTCCCACCACCACCCTATTATAAATATACGTGAAACATTCCATCCCGAACGGCACTCTGGGGACTGGCCTCAGCCTTCCATCCTGAGGACCTTCTGGCATGGTGACATCACCCCGGCAGCTGTGATTTCATACCTCCAGGCCTTTATACACAGCTCCATCTGTCTGCCATCTCTTTTCTCCCACAATCCAACACTCCCGCCTCAGAAGTCCCACAGCCTTGTTTACTAGCCTGAGTACTTATTACACCATATTTTTAATTTTACTTTTTGCTTCCTCTGCTGGCCCGTGGCATCCTTGGGGGCACTTCTTCATCCTCCCAAAATGTGTCCCCAGAACATGTTTTCGGAAAGAATAATTAATGATGACAGCTACCCGGCTTATTTATTTATTTTCAGTATTGATGTGCCAGGCACCGCACCAAACTCACTGCATAGCTATGACAGTAAACCTTAACCCAGTGTGTTCTGCTAATGCTATTGCCCACTCTTGCATAGTCAAGGAGGTTTCAGGCGGTTATTTACCTGTCTCTGTGTGCTACCAGGTGCTAAAGCTGAGGTCGGGTTCAGAATAGAGGCCACCTGTTCTTCCTCGTCTGGGTCCCTATGGTTCTAGGAGTTAAGGAGCCTGGATTCTAGGCTCAATTCTACTACTAAATTGCTGAGTGATTTTAGGGGACACCTCTGCTCCCTAGGCCCTGTCTGCCTGCGAGAGTCTTTGAGAGAACTAGAGGGTCACGTGACACGAGGGCCCTCCCAGCTCCAACTCCCGGGAGGAGATTTTTCTTCTCCGGTTGGTTTTCCGCCCCAAGAGCTGGCTTCCCTGTCTGGGAACCTCCCAGCTTCTCCTGCTCAGCCTCTTTTCTCGTTAACTGTAGTCTCTCTAGGAGCAAAACCGCCTTTGCAACCTGCTGCCCGGGTCGCTTCTGCTTCCTCCCTCGCTGGCAAGCTTGGATTTCTCTTTAGGTGGGGGTGGGAGCCCTACACAAGAAGGAGCGGAGCCTGCGGCTGCCCGGCTCCTTCCAGCGGCTTCCCTGTTGTTTCTCAGCCCCTTCCCCCTCCCCCTCGACGGAAACTCAGCCTCACACTTTCTAGGGATGTTCCGGGCACAGCCGGAGCCAGCGGTTGCAGCCAGCAGCCCCAGGCTTCAGGGTTGGTCTCTCCAGAGTCCGCCACCCCGAGGTGGGGTGGACGTTTGCAGGAAAGGGGGGCGGCTCACTCCTTCCTCCCAGTGCAGACTAGGCCCAGCTCGCCCCGCTGGAGCCGGGGACCCTCCTGTGCCGGTCCCCTCCGCCCTCTCTCCGAGTCCTAGCTGAGCCCCGCCATTTCTCCGCCAGGCCTCGGGGACTGCAGACCCAGGCTGGGGCCGCGGCGGTGACTAGGCCTGGGTCCAGCGCACCCGCGCCGCCGCTGGGGGAGGAACCGGAGTCCCCGACAGGGCAGCCTTCCGCCCCGGGAGCGCTCAGGCCCTGGCGCTGCGCTCCGTGGGTCGCGTCCGGGATGCCGCGTCCCGGCGAGTCCGGGTGCGAGCGCGCAGAGCCCCGGGGGCCGCTCGGACCCGCTGCGCGCCGAGCCCCGCCGGAGCGGGGAGCTGTCCCCGGGGCGGTGTGGAAGGGAGCAGGGGTTGGGGGGAAAGCGCTGCGGAGGGAGAGGCCGGAGCGGCAGCACGCAGGGCTCCGGGCAGCGCGGGCCCTACCGGCCAGGGTCTCCCCGGGCCACTCGGCTGGCGACGCGGAGCGAGCGCGGTTTACGAACCTGTTGTAGGCTGCAGTTCTTCCGCGGCCGACCAGGGCGCCCGGGACCGAGGCTCTGGGGCGCCTCTCCCTCCCGTCCTCCTCACTCCTCCGCCGAGACGCTCCCTCCTGCCGGGCTTAGCGCGAGCCACGCGGGGGGCGCAGAGCCCCTCTAATGTCGCCCCGAAAGCTGGCGGAGCTGCAGGGCACACAGCTCAGAGGCCTCCCCCAAGGGCAGCCGGGCTCCCAGGGAGACCCGAGCTTCCTGAGAAGGGAGGCGGGGGCTGGCTGCTGGGACAACAGCGAGTGGCAGAAGAAACGGCTAGGAAGGCAAGAGGGAGACGGGGGAGTTAGTTCTCTAGACTCACGGCTCTGCCTTGAAGTTTGGGGACAAGGGGTGGGGGTGTCTGTTGCTAGGACATCCCGACTTGGAAATCTCTTTCCCCCTCTCTCCATATCTGTACACCTACCTGTTCAGCTGTAGACTCCACTCAGTTCTGTCTTTGTATCTCGTTCGGATAGGTCATTAACTGTCCCCGCAGGGAGATCTTTCTGAAGATATTTAAGGTCATTCACCAGCAAAAGGCCGAATTTCCTCCCTGGTTCTGAATCTGAGCAGACTCATCCTTCCCTCTTGGGAGCAACCTTACTACTTAGGTTTAATCCACAAAGTGAAGTGTCTTAGTGTCAGTGAAGTCTCCCGTGCTGTAAGGTCAGCTTGTAAGGCCCTTTACTAGATGTTTGGTCATTGTACTGGCTGGTTTTGTGTGTCAACTTGACACAGGCTGGAGTTAACACAGAGAAGGGAGCTTCAATTGGGAAAATGCCTCCATGAGACCCAGCTGTGGGACATTTTCTCAATTAGTGATCAAGGGGGTAGGGCCCCTTGTGGGTGGTGCCATCCATCCCTGGGCTGGAAGTCTTGGGTTCTATAAGAGAGCAGGCTGAGCAAGCCAGGGGAAGCAAGCCAGTAAGGAACATTACTCCATGGCCCCTGCATCAGCTCCTGCTTCCTGACCTGCTTGAGTTCCAGTCCTGACTTCCTTGTGATAAACAGCAATGTGGAAGTAAACCAAATAAACCCTTTCCTCCCCAACTTGTTTCATGGTCATGATGTTTGTGCAGGAATAGAAACCCTGACTAAGACAGTCATATATTATAACTATTCATTTCCATCCCAGGTACCAGCCCTGTAAAAGCTGGATCCACATTTTTCTTGGGATCTCCATCACCTAGCACACAGTTGTTGTCCACTTGTCACTGTTAAATCAGGGAACTCCCTCTTCCTCATGCGACTGCTCATTTGCTTTCTACATTTTCATCGCAGCCTCCAAGGCCCCATTTGGCAGCTTTAACACCAACACTTGTCCTCTGAGTCACCAACTTCCCTTCCAATGACCTCGATTTCCACCCTGAGCTGCTTTAAAAAAAAAATCTAAGTTGCTATTTGCTTGTCTCCCTCATCATCGTCTCTCACAGGGCCAAATTCTTCTAGTCATTTGGATTTTAGCTCAAATACTCAAATAGCACTCCGACAAAGAGGCCATCTCTGACCACGTGTTTAATCAAAGTGTGTTCAACACGATTGTAGATGCTAGCATCACATCCCAATACAATTTACATTATAATTTTCCTTTGCCGTACAGACGATCAAATTTCAGTCCTTTAGTAGTTACTACTCTTTGGAATAAATTGACAACCATCTCTTGTTATCTATGGGGGATCAGTTCTAGGAACTTGATACAAAAACCTGAAGATACTCTGATTTCTCTAATAAAATGCGTTGGATTTGCTTAAGGCCTACCCAGTCTTCCCGTATGTTCACTTTCGGAGGCAGGGTCTCATGCACAGCTCGCCTCTCCTCCTGCCTCCACCTTCCTTCTAAGTGCTGAGATGGCAGGCGTGTGCCACCATGCCTGGCCTTCTTCCATGCCTCCAGCTGTGTTTAGAGGGCTGTGGTGTGACCAGCTGTGAGCATTCTGAGCAGAATTTATCTTAATCTACACACCACAGACTCATCTCTGGGAGACTGGAGCCGCTGTGTGGGTGACTATGAAATCACTTCCAAAGTCACCAGAGAAAGCTCAGCAAGAGGGGTACATAGAGATCCTTGGTAGGGAAAAGTAGCCAGGAGATGCTCTTAGGCCATTTTATCATGCAATAATGGAATATGCCACAGGCTAGGCAATTCATCATGAACAGAAATGGTCTGGGTCATTGTTTGAGTGACTGGAAATTCTAACACAGAGGGGTCAGCAAAGGCCTTTTTGCTATGTTATTCTATGAGAGAAGGAATGAAAGAGGAAAGGAGGGGGGAGAAGGAAGGAGAGAGAAGGAAGAAGAGAAAGGGAGAAAGAGAGAAATGTCTAATGTCAAAGCTCTGTTACAGTGGGCATTCATCTACTATGAGTTACCAAGCCATTGTGAGCCTTCCATAAGATATGGCCTACTTCAGTGTCTTTAGAACTCTATTTCTAATACATGAACTTTGAGAAACATGGTCTGTCATGGAGGACTCACAGCTACATGACTGTGCATAGAGTCACTGGCCTTAGCAATGGCCCTTTCCTGTCCTAGGCAACCAAAACAGACTAACAATGGCCGTCCCTCCCCACTCAGGCTAGCTCTCACTTGATGTGCATGACATCTGTATCCAGTGGGCATTAGTCTGCCCATTTTATACCCCAAACAATCGAGGTCAACAGAAGCAGATTGACTTGACTAAATCTAACAGCTTGCAAATGGTGATACTATACTGTGATGCACCCTGGGATCTAGAGCTAGGGTACAACTCTTTGCATCTAGGAATTCATATCACTAGGAGACATAGGCTAAATGAACAGTACACTGTCGTTCAAGAGTTACTTTCAACCAGGAGAGAGGTGGGCAGCATAAACAGACAGAGACACTCAAATCAGGATACAATGAAACTAGAATACCAATTGCAAATGGTGGAACACCAGACATGACATACTATGGCAAGAATTTTACATGCTGTGTCTTAGCTGATAATCATTCTGGCTTATTCTCCCCGGTTTTACAAAGCAAACTGAAGTCACGAAGCTGGTGGACATAGGATGAGGCTTAACCTGTGTTTATTTGACTCAGATCCTGAGATCTGAATTCTGAGCCACTGAATCTGAATTTCTGGTGATCAGAGAAATGGCTCAAGGTTTGCACTGGATGATGAGGCCACACGAAATCTGTGCATGGGGTGCTCCTGCTGGGAAACCATCCTGTAGGGAGTCCTGCCAGGTAGTGGAAGGGACTAAACTACCCTCGGGAAAAGGTTACAGAGGCTCAAACTGAACTTTAAAGAACTAAGTAGGGGTGTTTACAAGCAGACAAAAAGAGAATGCTTCAGATAGAGACAGAATATCCAAGGGCCTTGGGATGTAAAAATGAAGGTGGTGTATGTCTGTGTGCATGGAGTTATATGCTTCCTGTTGTTTGCTCATGAAGAGGCTATAGGATGAGAACGGGCTTGGACTCAGATATCACGAGTTCATGTCCCAGGCAGTGGAGACTCATCGATGGGCAAGGACTCCAGCTTTAACAGTGGCCTGTGATATCCTTGGTTAACCCACAGGAACTGTGTTGTCCTCTCCCATTTTCGAAGAGCTTTCTACAGGGGCCACACACCACTCTGCAGTGATATGGATCTGAAGCTCCATGAGGGTGCCCTGCGTGCCTGTGGTTCTTACTAGTCAGCGGAACTTGGCAGCAGACCTGGCCCTGGGCAGGTGCTCAGCAAGCGTTGGCTGAGAATGAGCAACTGCAGGCAAGGAGTCTAGTCTAGAGGCAACTGCTTCAAGTGGCAGAAACATGAGAAGAAACGCACAGGTCTTTAGAATATGGACTCTAGAAAGCACAAACCTGCTGCTTCTCATCTCCAAGCTCCTGGGGGGGAGGTTAGGATTCAGCTTTCCAAGATGGCTTCTGAACAGCGCAACTCATCATACAGAAAGGCATGTGGGCGCCAGGCTCCCAGCACCCGACCAGGCCTGGGCTCCGCTCCTGTGTTCGGTCTTTTGGCTCCTGGGTTTTAGTACTGGTGTTCTCTGTTCTGTGGCGATCGCATCGTCTGTCGTTATTGGGGTTTATGTTCTGAGAGGGTGGCTGCTGTGTTAATGGCACTCTTGGCTCAGGAACGGAGATCTGGGAGATCTGCCTTCTCTCCCTCCACCTCTCTGGGAAGCGCTGTGCACTGTGGGAATGGCTGACTTGCAGGGCTGGCTGGGCTCAGTTCTGTTCGCTCCACAGCACAGCTGCCATTCAGTGTCTTGCCTTGCACATCTCTCGTTCTCAGTGTGGGGTCACAGAGGAGGATTGTCCCTCAGTGTTCAGACAGCGGTAAGCTGTCTCCTACGAGAAGGCAGACGGGCCCACATTCTCTGAGGTGGTTTCTCTTCACCCCCACTACATAGCACAATTACCTCTCCTTTTACTTCTGATGACACTTTCTGCTCTTTGAAATGTCTGGTCACTTATTCATCATCTCTTCCTTTCACTGAATCCCATCTCCACGGGAACCGCGTCCGCCTTGTTACCCCTGGACCTGTTCTTTCAGTCTGCTTTATGTTGCTATGGTACCTGAGACTGGGGAATTCATAAACGTGTAGAAATTGATTTTCTGAATTCTGCAGGCTAGCAAGTCCGAGATGGGTGAGCTAATACACTATGGGACAAACACTATATCCCCATAACTAAGAGTGTGAACTTATCCCATGAGCCCTTTCCTACCCAGTATCCTATCCATCCATGACACTGCCCTGCTGCAAGGTACCACTTCCTGGTACTGTTGCCCTAGAGGGACACCTGTAGCTAGCAGCTGCTGCTGTGCTTGGTCAGGTAGGATAAGCCCTGCCCGTGGCACCTTCTTGTTAGGCCTTCACCATCAGAGCAGTGCACACCACCTCAGAAAGTCCAGCACAGGACATTCCAGCCCTGAGCAACAGAATTTTCACCTTTATTCATTTCACACTTGACATGTTTTTATAACAAGTATTTTGTATTTTATTCATGTATCTGTGGTTGTGTGGGCCACATTAATGTGGGTGCTGGAGGCTAGAAGTGGCTATCAGATCCTCTGGAGTTACATACGGTCATGAGCTGCCCCATGTGGGTTCTGGGAGCTGAACTCAGGTCCTCTGGAAGAGCAGCAAGTGCTTCTAATGACTGGGCCATCTCTCTGGCCTTTACTGTTGCCATTGTCAAATTGACTCGACTGAGAGTCATTTTCGAGAAGGAAACACAGAAATGTAATTCTTTAAGATGTACACTATATCTCACTTAAATCTTGAAATGGGCATTTGATGGCAGAACTCTCAGCTTATTAGTTCACAGATGAGGAAGCAGACTCAGGGACCAATATAGTGACTGTTCATTCAGATTGTATAAAGATAGCCGGGTGAAGCTGGTTCAAGTCCAAGTCAGAATGCACTTCCGAGACCATGCCACATGCAATTGTGACATTTAGGAAAGGATTAAATACTGCCTTGGGGGACCATGACTTGCGTTCTAGGCAAGTCTTACTTCTCACTGACTTCTGACGTTAGGTAAGCCATGTGGAGCTAAATTTCCTTATGTGCCTAGCAAGGGAGTAACGTAGAATGTATTTCTTAGGATTATTTATGGAGAAGGACAAAATGGTAATATGCCTGTGGAGTGCTCACGTAGGAAGAGGTACGTAACATTCACTTCGCTATTTCAAGACGTTGGAGGAGAGTCAAAATGCGGTAAGATGCTCAGAGCTGATCCGCGTAGTGCTTTATGGTTGCCTTCAAAGCAGGACTTTGGACAGCGATTCTCTTCTGAGGGAAGGGACAAGCACATCTAAGTGTGAGTGGGGACCAATCTCGGTTGTCAAGTTGACTATATCTGGAACCTAGGATGCTGGGATTTTCTTAATCAGATGATTTGAAGCAGGAAGACCAACCCTAAGTCTGGGCCACACCTTCTGATGGCAATCCAAATAGAAGGGTATGGAAGACAGAAGCTATGTCTTCACTCTAGTCTGTAGTTCACCTGTCATGTGGCTGCAGCCAGTATGAAACCCAACCTCTTCAGGGTTCCCAGTGTAGACCGAAGAGCAGCAGCACTCTAGGAATTCCTTTTGACCCCAGCACTAGGCTGGGACTGTTGGTATTATCTGCTTTCAAGGACTGAACAAGTACCAGATTCTTGGTCTTTCCAACATGAGACAGCCATCGTTAGACTACCTGGACCACATTGCATAAGCCAGTCTAGTAAATATATTATATGCAATACACACATATACAATATATACGTATATATGTATATATGTATATGTATATATATATAGCATACATATCCTATACTAATTTAAAAGTTATACTAGTTTAAAAGTTAGTTAGGAATTAGTTTTGCTCCTTTAAAAGGTGTCTAGTTCCTTGTATAGAGGAAAATAACAGGCCCAGGGGGAAGGGACTTGGTCAAGGACAAAGCCTGACTTCAAGCCTCAACACATCTGACTCTCAAGCTTTAGAAAAATGTGCATTGTCAAGGTGCTTGGTCCCCTCCCCTGGGCTCTGACATTACAACTAATCCCCTCTCCATTGTGTCTGCTGCAAGGGGAGAGAGAAATCCGCAGATAATCTCTAACCCTCATTTGAGCCAATAATCACACCCATTTATCTCCCCATAAAGCTGCTTAGAGCAAGGTGGACAAGAGGCCCAGCCGGCAGGGCCTGTAGCCTCTCCCAGCTCTGGCTGCCTGACTCCCGGGAGGCTGCTGACCCCACAGTGAGGACGGCTGCCAGCCACCCTGACTCATCATCCGGACGGTGTCTCCAGAGCTGGGAACAGCATCACTCATTGCCCTCTGGGGAACAGGGACACAAGATCTGTGGAATGTTTCCTGAGATGTGGAGCTCTCTGAGCTTCAGTTTCCCTATCTGTAAAATAGAAACAAGTGCCTGTATGCTGCAGAGCCCTTGAAAACCCTAGTGAGATGCTATGTACAGAAATGTGTTCCTGGGCTGTTTCTGTCTCCCTGTTAGCTGTTCACAGCAGCCAATGGGAAGTTTAGACATTGAATACTCTCAGGCAAAGTGAGGGGCCAGCCCACTCTCGAAAGGTACTCAAGTGGATTTGGAGACAAGTTTGGCTGGCTCGATGTTAAAGAGAGAAAGAGAAGGATTTTTCTCTGCAGGTGACACCCCACCTAATCGAATCAAAGTGAACAGGATGAGGTGACTGGCTGACCATGCTCATTATTTCAGTAATATGTACACGTGTGTTATGTGTTTTTCTTTTAAGGGTTTCACTGGTGGGAGGCTAGATCCAGGCTTGCCCTGAACTCATAGCAATCCTTATGCCTCAGCGTCCTGGGGGCTTGGATTACAAGCATGAACTAGCACTTCTGTGTTCAACAAATATTCCTACTGTGTGCCAGTTCCTACTATGTATCATGTATAATTCCAGATACTTAAAAACTGATCATCAAACAAAGTAGGTCAATGAGCTCCATATTCATGGAGTTCAGTGCCCTCTGGGATGGAGGGTGATGATAAACACGTAACTGCGTGAGATGTTTCTTACAGTAACTGTTATGGAAAATGGAAATTGAGGGGGTCCAGGTGAATTGAGGGTGTACTTGCTTTCTAAAGGGTCAGAGAAGACCTCACATACAGGGTAATTGTTGTACAGAAACTTCAGGGAGTAGGTCACACTGGCAGAGAGCAGGGACTGCAGAAGGCACGGGGCAGCCACCGTATCTGAGAGACTGTGAAGAGGTAGTTGTCTGGAGTGGTGTGAAGGAGGGGAAAGTGACTGAGCGGAGGCCAGAGGACTTGTCATGAGAGACTTCAATGGCACAGTGAGGGCACGGAGGTCTGACAGGTGTAAAACAAACACCGGATGATGAAAGGTGGGAAGAGAGGAAGGAGGAGAGGGCTAGCTAGTTGGAGCTAGTTTGTGTAGACCCAGGGCATCTGTCTAACGGGTTATGAAGGTGCTGTCAGGACCTGATGGTGTGCCAGACTGTAGCTAGACTCGTGGGAGTCTAGCTTGAACTTGGGGTCCCCCAAACAGAGGGAGAGATAGTGTCTCAAAAGAGCAAGGTGGCCAATGCCCAAAGAATGACACTCACAGTTGTCTTCTGGTCTCCATAGTCATGTGCTCACATGTGTACCTGTATCTCACACAAACACATAGACACGCACATACATGCACAAACACATACACACATAGACACACACATACACAGGCACAGACACATACATATACACACATACATACACAAAGACACACACACAGACACTGGCATAGACACATACATAGGCACAGACAGACAGACAGACACACACACACATACACACACATTGTGAAAGCTTATGTCTACAAACATCTTAGGTACAGATGTTTACTGTGTCTTTAAACATTAGCTTTGCAAAAACTGGGAGCAGCTGGAGATGTCCTTCAGTTGGTGGACAGACAGACAGACAAATGTGGGGCAGAAGATAATGGAGCATTTTTAGTGTTCCAAAGAAAAGCACTATCAAGACTTGAATAGACACAGAGAAAATTTAAATGCTTGTGACTAAGTGGAAGAAGGCAGGCTACCGCAAAGGCTACTCAGTGCATCACTCCAACTCTATAGCGCTCTAGGGGAGTCAAAAGCCCAGAGATGGAGGCTGGAGAGATGGTTCAGCGGTTAAGAGCACTGACTGCTCTTCCAAAGGTCCTTAGTTCAATTCCCAACAACTACATGGTGGCTCACAGCCATCCGTAATGAGATCTGATGCCCTCTTCTGGGGTGTCTGAAGACAGCCACAGTGTACTTACATATAATAATAAATAAATCTTTTTTAAAAAAAAGTTCTGAGATAGCCAAAATAGCTGGGTGGTTTTTTGAAACTTTCCAAACAGTACCTCAGTGATGGGTACATGTCACTGTCTATTCCCAGGCCCACCCTAGCCTGTCTGACTCTACGTGAGAACTCAAAGTAAACTATGGACTTTAAATGGTTATAAAGAAAGGCTATTTTGGGAAAGCTGGCAGACTCACACCAGTAACCCATCTCTGGTGTGGTTAACATGTCCTCCATCCAGGAAGTAAGTGGAACTTGTGGGCCAGAGTGAGTCTTTAGCTTTCAAATGTCCAATTTCTCTTTTCCTAAGTGTATCTTGCATTTCTCATATGGGTTGAGTCTAGGGGGTAGGCTCAATTAGTTTAGGCTAACAGTATACCACATCCTCTGGACCACAAAGGTTGCATGTACTGACTGGTTTTGTGTGTCAACTTGGCACAAGCTGGAGTTGTCACAGAGAAAGGAGCCTCCCTTGAGGAAATGCCTCCATGAGATCCAGCTGTGGGGCATTTTTGTCAATTAGTGATCAAAGGTGGGAGGGCCCATTGGGTGTGGTGCCATCCCTGGGCTGGTGGTCCTGGGTTCTATAAGAAAGCAAGCTGAGCAAGTCAGGGAATCAAGCCAGTAAGCAGCACCCCTCCATGGCCTCTGCATCAGCTCCTGCCTCCAAGTTCCTGCCCTGTGTGAGTTCCAGTCCTGATTTCCTTTGGTGATCAACAGCCATGTGGAAGTGTGAACTGAATAAACCCTTTCCTCCCCAACTTGCTTCTTGGTCATGATGTTTGTGCAGGAATAGAAACCCTGACTTAAGACATTGCATGAAGATCAGTTAGTGGCACAAAGCCCAAGCCATCCAACTAGAACCAAACAGCTTCAGTGACGGACCTTCCTTTGAGCTGTTGGGGTATGAGTGTGTAACTGAAAAATATCTACTGCTCAAGCAAAGGGCCAGCTCTGTGACGAAGCCTAGAGATGAGTACACTGTCGCAGAAGGAAGAGACACAGCCTAAGGGAAGGGAGCAGGGTCCTCCCGCTCAGTACCCGATGCCTTGGTCAAGCCTTACCTAAAGCTAGGTCTGCTACCACCCTTTTCTGTCTTACCAGACAACACATTCCTTTTATTGCTCAAACCAATTTAAATTGAATTTCCTGATATTTTCAATGCAAAGAATTCTAGCTGATATATAGTGGATTACAAGCTTCCAAAGCTTGATAAGAGAGAGGAAAAAGAAAAAAAAATGGTTAGGTTTTGAGTTTCCTGTGTGACTTCCTGCTCCAAGGCCCATTCCAAAGATTTTCATGAGTACAGCATTGATACTTGCTGGAGACCAATATACATAAACGTCTGCATCGCTCTCTGATATTTGGGATTGGGTTTGGGTTCCTCTAAGAAGGAGACTGGCACATATGGAATGAAGCATGCATATGCAATGAAAGTTCACACCCAAGCATCTGTCTGGAATACTCGTGCATAACCAAGAATCCAGACTTGGATGCATTCAGAGATGCATATGCAAGCACCCACAAGGAGGGCAGAGGCATTCCAAGGTCAGCACAGGGCACCGGCATAAGCCCAGCAGATGGGATAGCTGCAAAAGTGTGGTGGGTTTAGCTGGGCAGTGGTGGTGCATGCCTTTAATTCCAGCACTTGGGAGGCAGAGGCAGGTGGATTTCTGAGTTCAAGACCAGCCTAGTCTACAGAGTGAGTTCCAGGACAGCCAGGGCTACATAGAAAAACTCTGTCTCAAAAAAGTGTGGTGGGGCTGAACGTGATGAGACTTTGGGCTGTTTGAGGATCTTTCTAAGTGGGTGCAAAGAAAGGACTTACATTTATGATGTGTAGGCAGGCTGGGGGTGAAGATGATCCTGAGAGGTTGGGACATGGGCAATCCTCTTCTCCTGGTGCCAAGGAAAAAGAGGAATAACAGACAGAGCCCTGGAGCCAAAAGGGCAGCAGTGTGGTCCAGGTACACAGCCATCGTTGGTTTCTTTACATTTATGTCCATTATGCTGGGCCTCGGGGTCAGGATGCCCAGGCAATGTTTGAACATTTGAGTGTGTCTGTGAGGGAGTTTCTGGAAAAGCTTAGCCTTGGAATTGTGGAGCCTGTAGTGTGCATGCCCCCCCCAGTGTGGGAGGGCATCACACAGTTCACTGAGGGACTGAACAGAACAGAGGGATGGGAGAAGGGCACATTCACTGTGCTGGCCGAGGTCTGACATCTCCTCAACAGCCCGGACCTTTGGTTCTCAGTCTTTTAGATGCAGACTGGATCTTTTTTGTCAGCTCTCGGGCTCTCATGCTTTCAAACCACACCATTGGTTTTCCTAGGTTTCCAGCTTGCCGACAGCAGCTGACTGTGGGTTTCTCAGCCTCCAGAATGGTGTGAGCCAATTCCTTATAATACATCTTTTCATATATAGATGGATATATATATATATATATATATATATACATACACACACTATATATATATATGCATTGCTGAGAAACAGGGCCTGTATATGTATACACACTTTACACATACATACATACACACACATGTATGTATGTGTGTATGTGTATATATATATACACACACATGTATGTATGTGTATATATATATATAATACACACATAGAGGCATGCATATACACACAAACACATACAGATACACACAAACATACAGATAGAGTTTTTCGGCAGAAGCTTGGTAGAATTTTCTATAAATAACCAGGGACTAGGAAAAAATTCTACTCAATGTGAATTATTCAAATAGGAGTAAAAGTTTGACATGCAGGCAAGTTAGAAGCTTTGCCTGGACTGACAAGAGTTTGAAATGAGATAAAATTAAATGTCTTACATTTAGCAAAAACATAAAACATAGATTAAAAGTGAAATAATGTCTGACTTTAAGAATAACATTTGTTGGGAGAGAGATGTAGGGATAATCTCTGTGCACTGTGTAAAAGTATTGCCTGCCAATAAAAACCTGATGGCCAATAAGCTGAGGCTGGATTAGAAGAAGGTGGGACATCCGGCGGAGAGAGGAACTCTGGGAAAGAGTCCGGTGCCAAGGATTCTACGAGATGCAGCCCCACCGCAGACATAGAATAGTGTTGGTTTTCCGGTTGGCTCCCTGGAAGGTTGAATATTGAGTGTCCCGGGAAGTCAGATTGCTGTCAGACATGGCCGCTGGACACGGATGTGGACACGAACGTGGTCCTGGTAAAATGGAACTTCCAGATTACAGACAGTGGAAAATTGAAGAGACGCCATTAGAAACGATGCAGAAGAAGCTTGTTGCCCGAGGGCGGCTTTGTAGGCAACATCACCTTCACGAGCGAAATATTGAAAGGATTCAAATGGGGGTTTGACGCATTTGTGGTGGCTTTAGGGACTATTTCTTGCATTCCCAGGAATGATGATAAGAAGCACTGAAGACAGCACCTTGTGATGTCTCTTTCATAAAAATAAGATTCTCTCATTGCAGCGTCCTTGGCTGTACGTTTGTCCTTGAAAGAATATTAGCATGGTTTAATAAAGTAAGGAAAACTGTAAAAAAAAAAAAAAAAAAAAAAAGACTAGTGTAAGCAGGTTAGATGAGTTACTAGCTAGTTGGGGAGAAAGGCTACCTAGAAGGCCTAGGCACTTATTCATAAATAAATAAGCCTCTGTGAATTTATTTGGAAACTGGAGTGGACATAAAAAGGCCAACCAGTTACAAGGGGGTGCAGTGGTCAAGAACCTGCTGCTCTTACGGAGGACTCAGGCTCTGATGTTCTCTTCTTGTCTTCACAGACACCAGACATGCCTATGGTATACGGACATACATGCAGGGAAAACACTCACGTACATAAACTAGAGAGACACCATTCTAAAAAAAAGAGTTCTTTTGAGGATGTGACTTTTTTTCCCAGTAAAGTTGTTGGCTAACCTCATTGTTGCCGCTTTCCATCTCTTCTCAGTTGATGTTTGAAGCACGCCTAGCCTGGCCTAGTCAGAAGACTGTTTTTGCACAAAGTATTCCTGGACTTGAACATTTTCCCCGAAGGAATCGATCTCCTTTGTATTCTGAGATCAGAGTGGTTTTCCAGCCCGGGGCCTGTGAATCCAGTAGCTTTCGTGTAAGCCTCTCCAGAGAGTCTGTGCCTGAAGAAAACCATCACCCCTTTACTCACAAACATGTGTTCTGGGTGGAGCTGGCAAAAACCCTAGTCTCTGCCGCACATAATGAGGCCTAACCAGGAGACCCGCAAGGCCGCTCATCCGTGTGGTGGGCACGCTGCTGCCCATGGTTAGTGGAGTTTGTTTGGGGCTGAGAACTGAGGGTGTCTCTACCCTGCCTACCTGGGCGTCTTCGTGGGCAGCTCTCCACAGCTGCTTCTTCCTCTGGTCTGCATCCCACGAGTAAAGTGCCTTCAGAGGGCCAGACTGTGTATAGTTGAACCTTAAGAGCCCAAACTAACTCTTGCCAAACAGTTTGACCAATCGCTACATTTGAACTAAAAGAGAGATGTTGCAGTTTGCTGTGATAAACATCATGACCAAAAGCCACCTAGAGCGGGAAGGATATATTTCAGTTAACAGCTTATATAATTCATCATGAAGAGAAGTCCAGGCAGGAACCTGAAGGCATGAACTAGAAGAACCACAGCAGAGCGCTGCTCACTGACTCACTTCCACCCTTTTATACAACCCAGGAGCTCCCGCCCGGGGGCGGCATTGCCCACAGTAGGCCGGGCCATAACACACCAACCATTAACCAAGAGAATGCCCAGAGGCTTGCCTATAGAGACATCTGATGGAGGCAAATTCTCAGTTGAGGATCCCTCTCACCAGATGTCGCCAGTTTGTATCAGGCTGACAACAGCTAACACACCAATACAGATGACGATCATAATTACCCTGACATGGAGGGAAATGTCTCAGTTTCAGGACCATCTTCAAAAAGCATTTCAGTCTAACTTCTGAGCTGAGGGACCCATGGGGTCATTTACATTTATCTCATGTGAAAAACACACTCTTTGAAATACTTCCCTGGATCTCACCTCTCTGTCATCTATGGAGTGGGCTCATGATCTAGGATCTTGGCTTCTAACAAGGCTCGGTGGGTGCAGTGCTGTGGGTATAATTCTTTGAGTGTTATTCCCTTGGGTCTGAAGACCAGTGCCCTGAACACTCACATGATCCAGGTAACCACGGTGTTGAAGCACTTCCAGGTCAGCCCCTGACAGCTTGTAGTGAGCAACAGAGCCATTGCAATCGAAGCCATGATCCTGACAACAGAAGACCTATTTGAGCATTGGTCGTAGTCTGTGTTTGGAAGGGTTGGTATGTGTGTTTCTTCATGTACATCTAACCAGTCAGAACTCAAAGAAATTTTTATTTTCCAGGCCAGCACCAGCAGTCCTGATAACTCAGCCAAGTCTCAGTCTCTCTCTCTCTCTCTCTCTCTCTCTCTCTCTCTCTCTCTCTCTCTCTCTCTCTCCTCTCTCTGTCATTATATCTCATACAATACATCCCAACTGGTGACCCATTTCCCCTCCCTCTACTCCTTCCTGTTCATCCCCTCCCCTCTTCTCCCCTCCAGATCCACTGCTCCTGTTTCTCTTCAGAAAAGAGCAGGCCCCCCTTCCCCCCCAGTGACATCAACTTATTGTATATGGCCTACCAAGACACAATAAGACGAGGCCAAAACCCTCATATCAAGGCTGGACAAGGCAATCCAGCAGGAAGAAAAGGACCCCAAGAGTGGATGAAAGAGTCCGAGACAGCCCCACTCCAGCTGTTAGGAGTCCCACAAAACTTGTGACACAACTGTAAAAATGTGCAGAGGACCTAGTGCAGACCCATGCAGGCTCTGGGATTGCTGCTTCAGTCTGTGTGAGTCCTCATGAGCCTGTGTTCTCCTGGCATCTTTGACCCCTCCAGCTCCCACAAACCTTCCTCTTCCTCCTCTACAGGGTTCCCTAGCTCTGCCCAATGTTTGTTCAGCCAAGTTTCTACCCTTTCCACCATCTCTGTGCAAGAATAAGGAAAGTATATTAGGATACAGGGATCCTGCCAATGCAGCCAAAGGATGGGCATCATTTGCTATGATTACTTTAAACTTCTTGTTTGGAAATAATTTGAGGCTCACAGGAAAGAAGAAAAGACCAGTGCAAAACAAAACAAAACAAAACCAAAAGCCGCCAGTAGTGGCACACCCTTTTAATCCCAGCACTTGGGAGAAAGAGGCAGGTGGATTTCTGAGTTCGAGGCCAGCCTGGTCTACAGAGTAAGTTCCAGGACAGCCAAGGCTACACAGAGAAACCCTGTCTTGACAAAACAACAAAACAAAACAAAACACAACAAAACAAAACAAAAAACCCAAAAAACCCCAAAACAAACAAACAAACAAACAAAAAAACCTCTCATATATTCTTCATCCAAGAAGTAGAGGCTTAATAAATTACCAAACTAGATCTTAAGTTGGAGGGAAAAAGACAGGGTGCTCTGGAAGACACAGGCAAGCCTCAAGCCTGCCTCTAGGCACACTTAAAAATGACTGATAATGGGCATCTTTCACTTGCACATCAGGGGCTTCTCCTTAATGGTAACAGGATCCCGTATTTTCCTTGAGAAATCCCCTCCCCCCCCCCCCCCTCTCTCTCTCTCTCTCTCTCCCCACCCCCCTCATTTGACAGGCAACTTGCTTGGGACTGGCCACACTGTGATTCTCTTAAATTCATCATGGGTTTAGTCCGCATGAATTTTGTAAGAATTAAGCCAGGAATTCTGGTGACATGATTTGTCCTTGTCTGATGACCAAGGAAGCATGCATTCCTAGGATCTATTTGCAATTATTTTAGGAATCTCAGACACTGGAGAAGACTCTGTGAGAGGAGGCCAGACCAGGGCTGTGACGTAGCCTAGGCTTCTTTCGGTTTTTTATGTTTGTTCATCAACCAACAGCAGCCGGTTTGTCTTTCAGAAGTTGGTTTGAGCAACACGCTTTCTAATATACTCATTCCATGACGGTGGTTGTTTGGGGTCAAGGATACAAAGTCCACTGATGGAAGAGGTCCCAGAGCTGGGAGCAGAAGTATAGTACCATGTGTGGTGAGCCTTAGAGAACATGGATGGTGCTCTTGAAACTTCCTGCATCTGTCCCAAACTGGGCCTGTAAAGAGCAGAGGTCAAGAGGCCCCAAGGGAGAGATGAGCGAAGTAAACAGTAGTGTGGCCTGTGGTGGTCTGAGTGAGAATGTCCCATATCGGCTCCTGTATTTGAATGCTTGGTGCTGTCAGGAGAGGTGTGGTGTTGCGGGGGGAGGGGGAGTGCTTCATGGGGGATGGGCTTGGAGATGAAAGCCCTGGCAAGCCACTTCAAGTTCACTCTCTTTGAGCTCATGGTTGAGGACAAGAACTCTCAGCTTCTTGCTCTGTTGCTGTGCCCCTGCCCAACCGTGATGACTGGAGGCCCCTCTGAAACCACAAGCTAAAATCAACTATCTCTTCCATACGTTACCTTCGGTCAGGATGTTTAATCACAGCCATAGAAGAGTGACTAATATAGGCCTGATGCTGGAGAGAGACCATGCTATACTAGGTCACCTCAGAACACAAGAGCCTTAAGGCCAGACAATTTTAGGCGGCAGGCAAGCAGGAGGGTGGTATCTAGAAGGTGCACTAAGTCACTGGAAGACACAGTGTGACGTGTGTGGATGCTGCTGCTGCTGGCAGTGGCGAAGACTGCGGCATCTGCTGAAATGGCCCGTGCACACGTTTATTAACATCTCTTATTTTGGCCTTCCAGGGTCCAGTACTCCTTACCACACTTCTTTCTCCACTGTTACCTGGTGAGAGTTGAGCCGGTCTGGAATCCAGGACTCCAGGCAGGGACATGTCACCCAGGGTTGGCCGATGGAAATACGGCATCTCCCCAGGTGCAGTGGGTGCTCGAGGGAGTGAACAGGAAACCGGAAGTGGTCTAATCAGAGGTGATGAGGGCCAGCCTTAAGATGGCTGGGAAAGAAGCATTCTCTCTCAGCTGGTGGGTAGGGAATGCAGAGTCACCCGTGGCCAGCTTATCGCTTACAAGGAAAACGTAGCCAGTGTGGAGGACATTAGAACAGACGAGGAAGGTGACTATGTTGCCAGTCGTGTGCCTGCTTTCATGTGTGTCTAAGATTAAACTCGGGTCTAACTTTTCAGCAACACTTTAAAAGCATTAGTCACCCTCCTCGTTTAGTTTTGGTGGTGGCTCTCATCCCAATCAGGAGTTCTAGCAGCCTATCAACCCATAGAATATCCCTTACTACCCCTGTTTGTGGACACTTACTACCCTTGTTCCACAGGAACACATAAGGAAACTCAGGCTCAGATTTAAAAATGGCCGCTGCCTCAACTGGTATGGGGCCAAGTTTGTTAAAATCTAGGCCTCTCTTCACTCCAGGCTCAAGGAGTTGCACGCCCCGCATTCTGGGCACCTTCCCCATTCTTCCCCAGCCCTCGGATTCGCTCTCCCTCTCTCTGTCCTTGCTGTCTCAGCATTGGTCAGGTGCCAGATTGGGGGCAGCAGGTAGTGGACCAGCTGCTGCCTGGGTCAGGAGCTCAGCATGCTCTCAAGGACACAGATGGGTTGGCAGCCTTGGGCATGGGCAGGGAGCCTGAGGCGGGGGCGGACACTGGTTCCTGTGAAAAGACTCATTCAGGATTCGCCAATTCCCTGGGGCACTGGGCTCTCAGCCTCCAGAGTTCAGGTTTGGTGTAACTTCTCTTTGTGTGCTGGGACCTAGCATGGAGCTCTTGAGAGCTGACAGGAACCCCCATTCCACTTTAGTGGTTATGATTGTCGCTTGGATGTGTGTGTGTGTGTGTGTGTGTGTGTGTGTATGTGTGTGTGTATATGTGTGTGTGTGTGTGTGTGTGTGTGTGTATGTGTGTGTGTGTTATAGGAGGATGGAGGAACATGGATAAATATGGAGGTACTTCCTCCATTCCAAGAACTTAGCATAGGCAGGAGATCAGAGTAAAGACTTAAGCTGGGAAAACAAACATTTTCACAAATCTCTTCAAATCATTAGACTTTCAAGATCTATGTCTTTGATGTGGCATAATAATAATAAAACTATATATGGCTCTTATAGATAAAATATCTCTAACTACTAGTTGGCACCTTATGGAATACTTACCTTGTGACAGGCAGTGGCTTTCTGTCTGTGAGCTCATTGGATGTTCATTTGGTCCAAGAAGAATATACTGCTGCCCCATTCCTCCCTTGTATATGAAGGAACACGGGTACAGAAGAATTAATGAACTCACACACCCAAAGCCCCACCGAATGCATGCTAGCATAGTAAGACATTTCCAGGCAGATCAGACAGCCTCAAGGCCATGGCCTCTCCACTCTACCTGTTCTGATGCTCATTATGGAGGAGGGATGGTCAGAAATCCAAGAGGGCTTTCCTAATGAAAGGAGCAATGACAGTTGTTATTAAGGTATCTTCCCAGTGGGCATGGGCATCTTTGGGTCCATGGAATGTCTCTGCTAGATGCTTCAAAGGGGTGTGGCCAGTACAAAAGCCCTCATGTCCTCCATCCCAAGGCTCCTCCTACTTCTCCTTCTCCATCTCAGTGGGCTTGGCTCATTGGACAAGACAGAAGCTTGGCATTAGCAGAGGCCTTTCCTTCCCATTTCTCACATGTATCGGAGGGTCTTTGCCCTACTGTTTGCAGCTCTGTGGATGCTTGGTTGTTTTACTGGAGAGTCCCCAAAGAAGGACGCCGTCTTATTCTAACATCCTGTCAGGGCTCCTCGATCAGGAGTCTAAATGAAGTCAGTCATCTTGTTCTTTCAGACATATTAGTAGTGTCTGAGTTGCTCTTAGAGGCCATGGTGATGTTTCCTCAACAGGTATGGGAGGAAAGAGGGAGGCATCAGGGTTGGGAGGGGAGTGTGGTAGAGGAAGAGAGGACCAGCAAAGAAAGCAGGACTGGAGCATAGGGGCTGGAGCCTGGGAGGCTGCAGGGGCCTGAGGGAGGCAAAGCTGCTCTGTCAACGGGATGTCAATTGGCTAGGTCACTCAGGTTCTTGGTTGGGAATTTAACTGGTTGGAGAAGCCTCAGGGAAGTGACGGCAGATATACTGACAGGCAGCGAGGTGGTGATTCCTAAGTCCTTGTTGTCTAGCGCAGGGAGCTGGGCACTTTAATGCCTATCCACCATTCCTGCTCACTCTGACCTGGAGGCAGGCCAGTTACCACTTATGCATCAGAGATGAGAAATCAAAGCCCCGAGAGGCTAAGTGTTCTACTCGATGCCACACAGCTAAGAGGAGGCTTTGAACTTGCGCAGTCTGATACTGTGGCCTCACCTTTCCCACAGGTATTTGATTTCCGGTTTGTTCTGTTGGAAGGATACACACTGTGTTGAATGGACACCTCGGGACACCCCACCCCTAGCTCCCTGCAAGAGCACTGGCTTGAGGCTCAGGAGCTGTCAGAGGCTTTTGCGCTGCTGTAACACAATATCCAGTACTGGGGTGATGTAGAAAGAACAGAAATGGTTCGTGTTTCTTTTGCTTTCAGAAGCTGGGTAGTTGAGGAGTAAAGTGTTGCCAGGTTGGGTCATTTGGTGAGACTGCTCTGCTTCGGTCATGGTGCCTCAAAGTCTGCCCCTGGGAGGGTGAAATGCCATGCCCTCATGTCATAGAATATGAATAGGAAAACAAGGGAGACCCCCTCTGTAGGCTCTTCCAGAGGGCAGCTTGTCCTGTTCTCAAGGAAAGAATCTGCCCCTTACTGGATCACTTCTCATCCTGTTGGCAATGCCTGCACATTAGGAGGAGGGAGTCATTCCGTCCATCTGATAGAGCCCTTGTTTGGGGACAGATACATGGATGAACATGCTTGTAGTATTCTGACTCAACTGTAGGAGGCAGGAGAATTACATGGCACTCTCCCTGAAAAGATATGATATATACATCTACTGACCCCAGATGGGGACTGATCACAGTCCAAAGTAATTGTAACACTCAAGGCCAGCTTGGTTGACCAGTGAATTAGCTGTAGTTACTTTCAGGAGTTTGGGTGAGAGGTTACTTACCACAGCAGACACAGTTCAGGCCACTCAAAGGACAACGAAAAGCCAGTGTGGGGAATGAGCTCTCTGCATGACTTTCAGGTGGCTTAAGAAGTCAGAGTCTCCTCTAAGCAGGGTGGCTGGCTGAGTCTTCTCAGCAGTCATTACTTGCGGAAGGAGGGGCCTTGTGAATATGGTCGATTTCAGGGATTTCTGAGACTTGTGAGTTGTTTGCTTCTGGGGTCTACAAGCCTTCCTTTAAAACCTTCCAGGTCTTAGGGAGCTTCCCTCTAGGACAGAATGAAGGGATTGGTACGTGTGTGTGTGTGTGTGTGTGTGTGTACACATGTGTATACTGTTGACCCATCAGAAAGTGTGCATGACAGACCAGTCTTTCCAAGCAGACTCTGAGCTACACTTCCAATAAGACTTTGCTAGAGCCTGGTTCTGCTTGAGCCCCCACCCACAACTGTGGGTGAATGGCATTTTAACATACAAAGAACAGAAGTCTGTAATCTTCCAGGCCTTTAGTTTATAATTTCAGGTGCACTCCATATACTCCCCAAGCAGTACGTGGCCCACCCAGGACGCTGTGGCTCAGAGAGGCTAGTTACTTATCGTAGGCCACACAGCCAGAACTTACAGAGGTGGGATGTGACTCATGGATGGTGGTCCTAGTTAATAATGATACTGATGACCAGCATGCTCTCAGTGGGGTGACTGGTATCTAGAAGATGTCAGGGCCCCTGGTAAAGAAAGGTTCATCTCCCAAGTGTGAAGCGGTAAGGCAATGTCCTTAGCTGTACTCTTCTCGGCTTTGGTCTTCAGCTGTCCCCGCTGGTGCTGTTGTTTCGTTTCCCTCTCTGTAATGTCGCTAATGTTTCAGCCGGCATTTCTGTCCCGAGGCGCTTTAATCACCAAGGGCCCTGTTCCAACGTGTTGTGCATAAATAATGAAGGAAATAAATGACGTCTGCTGCTTCCACAGGGAAGCTGCCAGGCTGAGCTGAGCTGCCCCAAACCTCGCACCTTGCCATGGGATCCAGCTTTGCTTGTCCTGCGATGGGGGCGTGGCTTCTCGCCTGGGCCCCCGAAAGCTTGCAAGCTTTGGTTTTCTGATAGCCAAACAGGAGGAAACCCAGGTCATTAGTCCTCACAGCCAAGGCCAAACCAGACAGTGCAGAAAGGTCTGGAGTGCAAGAGAAGCTAAAGGTTGGGGTCGAGGATGGGGAGTGGGCAGGGTCTCCGTAAGGTATGCATTCCCCAGCGATAGTTCATTGGCTCAGCTCTGCCTTGTGGCAGGGAAGCCCTAAGATACCAGCCACTTCTGAGGCTCAGGAAATAGTGTCCAGTGGAGTGGGATGCCCGTGCTCCCTGACCCCTAAGCCAGTGGGGGCAAGCCAAGAAGAGCCTTTGCCTGAGGCAGTTCCTCACAAGCTAGCAGCTTTCCTTTGAACAGAAATCTTTCAGATTTACAAAGCTCCTGCAGGCTGGAGAGGTAAACAGGGTTCTCAGCCAGGCGTGGGTGGACTCCCTGCTGCCCTGAGCCTCTCAGGCAGCCCAGACATCCTCAGAAATCCGAATGGAATGCAGGACACAGTGTGTGGGAGCCAGGCAGGGACTGAAAGAACAGGATCCAGGAAGGGACTGGGAGTGAGGGCCCAGGTGAGCCCCTGTCCTAGACATTGGGGTCCTAGAGTCCTCCCATGCCATCAGGGTTGCACGTCCAGGAGACTGAACTTGTGCACATTTACCTTGCCACACCTGTGACCTTGAGCAAATGACCTGCCGCTTCTTTCTAGTTCTGTTCTGGGCGTTGGATAATTATGGTATTGTGAGGTGTTATGAAATTGAGACACTGGTCTCTGCATCCCTCCATTCCTGAGGTTACTGTAGATGGGGTACTAGGAGAATTGTGCCTTCTAATTCAGCCTTTGGCCTTGGTTCCTGACACAGGAGTACCTAAGACCTCCCCAATTTCTGAAAGTGATGGAAATACCTTTTGTTCTCCTGAGGCCTACTTAGGGGGCTCCTGGAGAGAATCCAGGTGGGAACCAGTTGCCAGGGAGACCAGCAATAAAGCTGCCTGATCTCCAGAGGGGGCAGGAGCACAGAGGATTGGTCACCACAGGCCAGTGATTTTTATCAGCTGTGCCTGTGTGAGGAAGCTTCCATAAATGCCCCAAAGAGTGAGCTCCAGGGAGCTCCTTCCGGAATCTGTGGCAGTATAGGAAGCTGGTGAGTCTGAAGGGGGCCTAGAGGCCTCCCATTTTTCTTGCATAACCCACTCCATGCAGATTTTTCACGACTCTCTGTATCTGCAACCTTGATGGCTTCTTTAACAGCAGATGGGTTGGTGCCCCTAAGTCATGGGAGGGGCATGGATCCAAAGGCAGACAGCTGCATTCAGCGGCCGAAGGGGAATGGGAACCCTCGTCTGCATCACTGTAAGTCAGAAGCAAAGATGGCAAGCTGTGACTCTGATGTACATCTCAGCTGTTAGGAGATCTTTCTTTCAGAATGCGTAAATCCAGGCAGATCATGCTGGGATGGATTAGATCATAGGACCCAGCTAGTGTTGGCTGGAGAGCTGCCCGTTAGTGTGGAGACTCTAGGCATCCCAGGGACCAGAGACAGCATGCTCTGCGTCTCGGTTCATACGTCGGCGAGGTGCCCTCTCTATCAGGTGGCCAGGAAATGTGCTCCAGTACCCTGCGGATGCCCAAAAGCTCAGGCTGTTCTGAACCGCACACACTGAGTCTTTCCCTGTCCTAGCTGGCTTTCCTGTCGCTGTGATGAATACCCAACCAAAGGCAACTCTGGGGAAAGAAAGGGTTTGTTTAGCTTACAGCTTAGTCCGCCATCCTAGGGAGGCCAAGGCAGGAGCTCATGAGAGGATCTTGAAGCAGAGACTGCAAAGAAATGCTGCTTACTGGCTTGCTCACCTAACTCTTGCTCAGACAGCTTTGTTACGCAACTCAGGAGCACCTGCCCAGGTGGCACTGCCCACAGTAGGCTGGGCCCTCCCATATCTTGATTAATAATCAAGAATAATAAAGTGCCCTCAGACACGCCCAGAGGCCAATCTGACGGAAGCCATCCCCCAACTGGGATCGCCTCAGATACCTCTGGGCTTGTTAAGTTGAAAACTGAAGCTAACTGGAAGCTTCCTATATGTAGAGTATGCATCTATGATACACATTTTCACTTCAAACACTTCTTGGCTTCCCCTGGGCACGCCCGACTTACTAATATCCCTGCTCTTGCGCTTTGGGCTATAAATAAGCGAGACAGGGAGTTACTTGAACACAGATGTGGAGTTACTGCGGTGGTGGATCTGACAGTCCTACTGTGACCGCACAGCTGATAGCACATCCAGTCTGGAAATGCTGGCCACAGGATGACTCACAACCTGGCAAGATCAAGGAACTGTGGAAGTCAGAATGGTGCACAAATCAAAACTCACAGACCATGTATTTCTGGAATTTTCCATTTCCTATTAAAGACTATGGTTGATCATAGGCAAGTAAGACCACAGGGTGGGGTCTCAGTGCCCTGGGTGTGAGCAGATAGAAGGGAAGGTGTCTTTTGATACTGGGTCCCACAAGACACCTGGGGAGTGGTGAGGAAGGACCCAAGGGATCCCAGCTGTGACTGAGGTCTGTGAAGGGGCGGTCTGGATAGCCAATGACCATTCGCTCATTTAGACCTGTGTCTAGCTGCCATTTTGTCCATCCGTATGTCTAGCCATCAAGTATTGTTTACTTACTTATGTATCCAAGGAGCCATTACGAGACCATTATTCAGGACCTGTCAGAGGCAGCCTGCAGAGTCTTTTTCTTTCTCTCTCTCTCTGTTTCTCTCTCCCTCCCTCCCTCCCTCCCTCCCTCCCTCCTTGTCTTCCTCCCTCCCTGCTTGTCTCTCTCCCTCCTTCTCTCTCTCCCTCCCTCCTTCTCTCCTTCCCTCTCTGCCTGCCTGCCTCCCTCCCTCCCTTCCTCCCTCCCTCCCTCCCTCCTTCCTTCCTTTCTTCCTCCCTCCCTCCCTCCTTCCTTCCTTTCTTCTCTCCCTCCTCACTCTCCCTCCCTCCTTCTCTCCTTCCCTCTCTGCCTGCCTGCCTTCCTTCCTCACTCCCTCCTTGCTTCCCTCCCTCCCTTCCTTTCCTCCTTCCTTCCTTCCTTCCTTCCTTCCTTCCTTCCTTCCTTCCAGTCTTTTTTTCTTTCTTGACAGGGTCTCACCATGTAGCTCCTACTGGTATGGCACTCTTCTGTGGAGACCAGGCTGGCCTGGACTCACAGGGATCTCCCTGCCTCTGTCTCTGCCTTTGCCCTTTGGGTGCTAAGATTAAAGGCATGCACCATTTGTCTTAGTTAGGGTTTCCGTTGCTATGAAGAGACACCATGACCAAGGCAACTCTTATAAAGGACAACATTTAACTGGGGCTGGCTTACAGGTCCTGAGCTTCAGTCCATCATCATCATGGCAGGAAGCACGGCAGTGTGCAGGCAGGCATGGCCCTGGAGGAGCTGAGAGGTCTGCATCTTGTTCTGAAGATGATGGCAAACAGGAGAAGACTACTACCTTCTAGGCAGCTAGGAGGAGGGTTTCAAAGCCCACACTCAAAGTGACACACTTCCTCCAATGAGGCCACACCTCCTCCAACATTGCCACACCTCCTAATGTGCCACTTCCTGGGGCAAGCATATTCAGACCACCACACCATTGCATCCTCTTTTGTTTAAATATTTAATTTTATGCATATGGATGTTTTGCCTGCATGTATGTATGTGTACCACATGTGTTCCTGGTGTCCATGGAGACAAAAGAAGTCATGTGATACTCTGGAGCTATACTTACAGGTGACTGTGAGCTGCCCCATGTGGATGCTAGGAACCAAACCTGGTTCCCTTATTTCGGAGCCATCTCTTCAGCCCCAACCCATGGGATTTCTGAGAATGAGACAGGGCACAGCTCAGGAGTGCACATTTGCTGCTGTTGCTCCAGGGGCTTGTGTTTGGGGATGTGTGCCACGGACCAGGGCAAAGAAACGAATGGTCCAGCAAAGGAAGCATTTATTCCCACACTGTGGGCTCGGAAGATAATGTCCACAGGGAAGCCAGTTTTAAAGGGCGGGAAGGAGGGGTGATTACTGGGATGCTGGAAGCTCAGGCTGAGGGAGAAAGCCCACAGGGAGAACCTGGCACCACCAAAGCGTGGTCTGGAGGGAAGGATGTGGAAACTAATTGCCTACTTCTCTGCCATCTTTCCCTTGAGCATTCCTTGAGCCAAGAGGAGTTCAGAGAACAGAGGAGCTGGGGTCTAGACACAGATGGATAGGTACAGGAAAGGGGCCATTGATGGTGATGTCCATCATGCTTGGTGATCATTGCAGAGGTGTAGCCTGGGATGTGCAGGGCAATGAGATCTTGGAGCATCAACAGCCCCATGAGGTTTAACTCTTGGAAGGTGAGAGACCTTTCCAAGGGGTAGCATATGGGAGCTCAGGAATAAGTGGTAAGGAAGGGCAGACAGCCTTCCTCATACTGGCCTGAGTGTGGAGACTGAGGGAGAAGGTGGAGATGTTCTTTATGGGGCTGTGTTCAGGGTTGAGAAGCAGGCCCCGGGGGGGGGGGTGTGTGAATCAACCATAACTCTGCTTAGGTGCCCCTTCTGACAGCAGTGGGGGAGGGGCTGGCCAAGCTACCAGTCTCTGAGCTGCCAGGCCTCTTCCCCACTCCAGGACCATATTTCCCAGTCAAGGCTGCTTTTGAAAAATTAATTTTTAATGACTTTAGTCAGACCCGCATATATTCTCTCTGTCAGAAATGAAAGTGCGGGGATCCATCACTGTGGGTGCCCCTCCCCCCAACAAGCCCTGCAGTTCCATGGCTGGGGTTGCTCTGTGACTCCTCGTCTTTACCTAGCAATTCTCCCTTCCCTTCCCATCCCTCCTGGGAGTCATGACAATGTCAGGAGGACATTTTTGTCTCTATGCCTGAGGGGGTTTGGGGGGTGTGGTGTTCCTAGTGTCTAGTGAGCAGAAGCTGTTGAAGCAAACGCAATGACCTGGGTCACCCAAAATTGCAGCCTCCAAATGCCAGCAGTGCTGAGACCGTGGGCACTGATCCAAGCCGGGGCAGTTAGCCTTCATCTGTGCGCTTACTCTCCACATGTCTTTTAGACATTTGCCCCAGTCTCTCCTACCTCCCTCCACAAAGTACTTTAATACTGCGGATAAGCTCTGTTTGGATCTGCATTAGACACAAGAATGGCAAGAGTCTTTCAGGTTCCCTGTAATCAGTAATTGACCCCTTAGGAGGCAATCAATTACCAAGAATTCAAGGCATATGTATTTACACAGGAACCACACTATGTGTGTGCATATGTGTGTGTGCGTGCACTTGTGTGTACATGTTTTCTTATATACCATGTTGTATGAAGTGTTCTGTTTGTCTATCATCTATATGCCATTTATCTATCACCTATCTATCTATCATATATCATCTGTATGTCATCTATCTATCATCTATCATCTGTATGTCATCTAAATATATCTATGTAGCTATCATCTATTATCTATCTGTTCTATCTACATGTCATCTATCTATATCTATAATCTATCATCTATATGTCATCTATCTATCTAAGTATCTATCATCTATCTATCATCTATCTATCTATCTATCTATGTATCTATCATCTATCTATCTATCTATCTATCTATGTATCATCTATCTATGTATCTATCATCTATCTATCTATCTATCATCTATCTATCTATCTATCTATGTATCATCTATCTATGTATCTATCATCTATCTATCTATCTATCATCTATCTATCTATCTATCTATGTATCTATCTATCTATCTATCTATCATCATTCAATG
>JADRCD010237194.1:28309-44675 GCA_019843815.1 Montemys delectorum | reverse complement strand
CTTATGTTCCTATCAGTATATACCTTCCCTGTCATGATGGACTGGACTTCACTCAACTGTGAGCCAAAATGAACCTTCCTCCCTGAAGTTGCTTCCTGTCAGGAGTTTGATCACAGTGAAGAGAAAAGTAATGACTACATTTGGGGGGTGAATTCATTAACTGTAGCTTGTGGGGATAGCTTGTGTAAACTATGTATTTCTGAAGCAATTTTCAAGACCAGCGATCACCCCTTGCTCACTGGTTTATAAGAGTAGATTTGCTGGCAAGCAGCAGTCATTGCCCTTCAGGCATTAGTCCGCCCTTCTGATTGATCAGTAGGGCCAAGAGCTCTCTTTTTTGACCATCGCCCAGCCCTCATCGGACAGGTGATTTCTTTTACAATGTCGTGATCTGGTTGAACCGATGCCATTTCAATAAGTTTTTGAGCACTAGCCATAAAAAAAAAATGTATGTAAATTTTCTGAAAACTATTTTTAAAAATCCTTAGAGTGTACATTGATCTGGATAATGGGACGCACACATCATTGTGCTTTGGTTTATAGATTTCTAATTTAGACTTCCTCCAGAAACAATCTTACAAGGCTGATGTCCTCTGGAGTGTAGAAAGAAGCAGGAATCAGTGCAGTGAAGAACCCCCACCATGGCTGTTTCCCTACCAAGACCGCTGAGTGCTGTTGAAGTCGGTTCATATACTGGATTTTGCCATTCCTGGCTGCAAATGTAAATGGGACATTCAGAATCAAGATGCTTTCTTTGGTGGGGGCAGATCTGAGTTTGAATTTATATCTCCTTTTTGTTTTCTTTTCCATTTGTGTGTTTGTGTGTGATGTGCATGTGTGTGTGTGTGTGTGTGTGTGTGTGTTTGAGTGTGTTTGTAGGTGTGTGAGTATGTGAGTGTATGTGTGTGTTATGAGCGTATGTGTGTGAGTGTGTGTGGGGGGGCATTCCACAGTTGTGTTTGAAAGTCAAGATACAAATTAAGCTGCCCACCACCTTGTTTGAGACAGAGTGTCTTGTTCACCACATCAGGCAACTGACCCTTGAGGTTCTAGAGTTCTCTCCCATAGATGCTCTGAGATTGCTGGAATTACAGACATATGCTACTGTACCTAGCTTTATGTGGTCATAAGAATTTGAACTTAGATCCTCACACTAGTGCAGCAAAAGCAATACCCACAGAACCACAGATCCACTCTTTGTGCATCTTGAGGAAAATCTCTTACTTCATTAAGCCCTGGTTCTTGTTCTCTCTCTCTCTCTCTCTCTCTCTCTCTCTCTCTCTCTCTCTCTCTCTCTTCCTTCTTTTTTCTTTTCTCTTCTTTCTCCTCCTCCTCTTCTCTTCTTCCCTTTCTTTTTAAAAATATTTTCAAAAATTTATCCTCCTCTCACATATTGCATCCCAACCATGGTTCCCCTCCCCTCCCAGTTCTCTCCCACCCCTCATCACTCCCCATCGCTTTCTCTTCCATTTCGCTTCAGAAAAAGGCAGGCCTCCTATGAGTATCACTCAAACATGGCGTATTAAGTTGCAGTAAGGCTAGGTGCCTCCCTTTGTGTTAAGGCTGGACAAGGGAGGAAAATGATCCCGAAAGCAGGCAAAAGAGTCAGAGTCAGTGCCCACTCCCACTACCAGGAGTCCTACAAGAAGACCAAGCTACACAACTGGAACATATATGTAGAGGGCCTCCACTACATCAATTGTATGCAGGCTCCCTGGTTGTCCTTTTAGTCTCTGTGGGCCCCTATGAGTCCAGGTTAATTGATTCTGTGAGATTTCTGTGGTATTCTGGACCCCTCTAGCTTCCTCCCTTCTCTTCAGTAGAGTTCTGCCTAGTGTTTGCCTGTGGTCTCTGCATCTGTTTCTGTTAGTTGCCGGATGAAGCCTCTCTGATGACAACTGGGCTAGGCGCTAATCTATGAATATTGCAGAATATTAGGTTTCATTGATTTTTTTTTTCAGCTGTGTTTAGTTCTAACATAGGTCTCTCTCTGAGTGTCATTCCCAGATGCCCCCAAATTCCAATTGTGTCTCCCAGTGTTCTCTCCCTCCATCCTCCCAGCACTCTCTCCCTCCATCCTCCCCCTATCTGTTACTGTCTCCACTGCCCCCATCCACCCACAACATCTATTCTATTTTCCTTCCCAGATTGACTCATACATTCCTCTGTGAGCCCTGTTTGTAACTTAGCTTCTCTGGAGCCCTGGTTTCTTAATCTAGAAAAATAGGAATGATAAGAGCACCAAAGTTAACTTTGTTGTTGGATTTAGATGTGCTCATAACGAAGATAATAATTAGGTCCAGTGCCTGGTGTCTTAGGATTTCTATTGCTGTGATGAGACGCCATGACCATGGCAGCTCTTATAAAGGAAAACATTTAATTGGGGCTGGATTACAGGTCAGAAATTTAGCCCATTATCGTCATAATGAAAAGCTTGGCAGTGCACAGGCGGACATGCTGTTGGGAAGGGAACTGAGAGTGTCACATCTGCATTGGCAGTCAGGAGAGAGAGAGAGGGACTCTGGGCCTGGCTTGAGCTTCTCAGACTTCAAAGCCTATAGGATACACTTCCTTCAAGGAGGCCCCAGGCCCTAATCCTTTCAAATAATGCCACTCCCTATGAACCTCTGGGGGCCATTTTTATTCAAACTACCATACTTGGTGAATACCCTATATTTCAAGCTGATCTTGTTTCTGGTCTGAGATTCAGGTCCAGGGTCAGCTCTGGTTTACAGGCCTGGGAAAGAAGGAAGAAAACCCATTACTAGGGCCCTTTAGTCAGAATCATATGATAAAGAATTGCCTTGGGATAGATATATCTAGATCAGGCCAGGCTGCTAGTAAAAGTGTCTGATAAGTTGATTTGCACTGAAATCGGCAGCATTTCTGCTGATATGTTCTGGAGGACCAGATGGATAGCTGATTGGTTTTTTGTGAGAGGAATGAGTCTGACTTTGTGGAAGGGTACTTACTCCAGGGCTCAGGCACATGGGGATGTACATATCAGAATTTGCTCTCTCTCTGTCTCTGTCTCTCTGTCTCTCTGTCTCTGTCTCTGTCTCTGTCTCTCTCTCCTCTTTCTCTCCCCCTCCCTCCCTCTCTTGCTCGTGTGTGTGTGTGTGTGTGTGTGTGTGTGTGTGTGTGTGTGTGTGTATGTCCTTGTATTTGCCTATGAGGTCATATGTAGAGACCTAACCCTAATCCGAAACCCAACCCAACCCCATATCTAACCCTAACCCCTAATTCTAACCCCTAACCCTGTCCTTGATTTTGACCCTATCCCTAACCCTATCCTATCTGTAACTCTATCCCTAATCCTGATCCTATCCCTATCCCTGTCCGTATCCCTATCCCTAACCCTAACGAATGCCAGATGCCTTTTTGACCACTATGCACCTTACATTTTGAAGACAGGGTCTCTCACTGAGCCTAGAGCTTGCACCTTCAGGTCACTACATAGAGTGCATGGGTTGAGTGCTTCCTGTCTCTGTCCTCGGCACTGGGTTACAGATGAATGACATGCAACCCAGCTTTTATGTGGGGATCTGAACTCAGGTTGCACAGGAAGCTGCTGCCTTGGAATTTGATTCTTATGGTACACACAGACACAATAGTTTTATTTAAAAAAACAAATCAAACTTTCTATATGGGGAGACCAAAGCACCTCTCCAAGACTTCCCATGACTTCCCCATCCTCTTGTTTTAATTCAGATAGGATAGCGATTATTATTATTATTGTTTCCATTCCCAACCACCAATGTACTTTTAGGGACCCACTGCCAAGTAAGTGTGGACTCTTGGGTCCTGGGTGACCCCATCTCATCTCTCATTCTCTGGTATTGAAAGAGGATTACATTCCATGGATTTTACTTTGTGACTCACGAGGGGTTTTTCTACTCAAGATCTCCTCCCTGGACAGACACTTGAACATCTGCCTTCATACAGTAGTAATCATATCCACACTGATAAGTGTCCAAAATGTGCAAGGCCACAAAATGTGCTCAATATTCATTTTAAAACTAAACTCACCTGGTCTGAGAGTTGGTAGCTCAAAGGTAGAGCACTTACCTAGCCTGCATAAGCCCCTGGGTTGAGATGCACAGCTTAAGAAAGAAAGAGAGAGAGCAAGAAAGAGAGAAAGAAAGAAAGAAAGAAAGAAAGAGAGAGAGAAAGAAAGAAAGAGAGAAAGAAAGAAAGGCAGAAAGAAAGAAAAGAAAAGAAAGGAAAGAAAGAAAGAAAAGAAAGACAATTTTCTTACCAACACATAGGTGGACATCAATTCTGTGAAAATTATAAGATCAACTAAATAAGAAGATGGGAGGTGAAGATTAAATGACTTAATAAAAGTCTGGCAAGCTTGGTAGATGTTTTTAGGAAGAGGAAGGGTCTACTCCCATGCTCTCCCTTCTAAAAAGTTTCTTTTGGGAACTGCAAGAACACAGAGGAGCTATTAAGCAGGGGACTGTTGTGGTAGCACAATGAGTAAATCGAGTGCTTGGCTGCACAGCTGAGATCGGCTACCTCAAGTTAGTCTTAGTGTTGGTGTCCTTTTGTACAAGGGTTCTCAGTATTTCCTAGAATGTGGATTCTAATCCAGAGCCAACGACACTCTGTCCTTCTGCAGATAATCAAGACAATGCTGTCCTTTAGGTCCTGTCTTAGTTAAGGTTTCCATTGCTGAGAAGAGACACAGTGTCCAAGGCAATTCTTATAAGGGACAATATTTATTTCGGGCTGGCTTACAGATTCAGAGGTTCAGTCCATTACCAGCATGGCAGGAAGCAGGCAGATATGGTGCTGGAGAAGGAACTAAGACTACTAAATCCTAGTCTGAAAGGCAGACAGGAGACTGGCTCTTCTGCCATGAGTGAAGTATATAATCACAAACCCCACCCCCATAATGACATACTTCCTCCAACAAGGCCACACTTATTCTAACAAGGACACACCTCCTAATAGTGTCACTCCCTGTGGGCAAAGCCTTCAAACACATGAGTCTATGGGGACCAAACCTATTCAAACCACTACAGGTTCTATCATCCAGAAAAGGTCTACCAAAGAACACAAAGAAGAAAACTTTAAATAGGGCCTGAGGATGTAGGCTCAGTTGGATAACTTGTCTAGCATTTAGGAGGCCCTGGGTTCAGTCCCTAGCCAAAAAAAAAAAAAAATAGGCGTGATGGTTTGTGCCTGTAATCTCAGCACTGGGGAGGCAGAGCCAGGAGGTTCAGAGGTTTGAAATCATCTTTAGCTATGCAGAAATTTCAAGGCCAGTCTGGGATACATAATACCCTGTCTCAGAAACAAAACTAAACCAAGTAAAATAACAGAAATTTTAAACAAAGTGTCAGTGCAAATGCACAGAGTAGTAAGTCTATCTAGTGTGTTAATTAGTAGATGGAGTGAGGGAAAATTGAGTTTCCTGCTAGCTAGGGAAGTTTTCAGAAAAACAATGAGAGTAACATTGATGGAGGGAAGCGGGAGGGGAGAAGGAAGAAACTCTATCCATTGGCTAAGTAGGGGTATAAATGTGTCAGTTTGTTGACCAGCAGAAAGATAGACTTTATTGATGGTCATGATCTAGACAAGTGGATCTAAAATGAATGAAGGAATAAATGAATAAATGAGTAGAGTCAGGACAAAAGGCATGTTGATAGAATGAATTGATACTACAGATGGCCAGTAAGGGGTACAGTGCAATATTTGCTATAGAAGTTGTCATGCTTTCTTGATATACCTGTGTGTGGTGATTTGACTATACTTGGTACATGGGAAGTGGCACTATTAGGAGGTGTGGCCATGTTGGAATAGGTGTGGCCTTGTTGGAGGAGGTATGTCACTGTGTAGACAGGCTTTGAGGTCTCCTAATGCTCAAGCCCCACACAGTGCTTGAAGACAACCTCCTCTTGGCTGCCTGCAGATGACAGTCTCCTTCAAATCAAGATGTAGAGCTGTTGGCTCCTCCAGCACCATGTCTGCCTGCACACACTGCCATGCTTCCTGTCATGGTGATAATGGACTGAACCTCTGAAACTGTAAGCCAGCCCCAATAAAATGGTTTCTATTATAAGAATTTGTTGCCTTGGACATGGTGTCTTTTCACATCAATGAAGCCCTAACTAAGACAATGTGGATATATAAATCAAGCAGTTAAAAGCGTTGTTTAATATGTCACATAAAAATAAAATGCCTTGAAAGCAAAACTTAGGATGAGTTGGACGACATTTCAAGAATAAAAGTGTAGTGCATTAATAAGATATATTTTGTTGGTGAAAATTATTAATTTTTGAATGAGGGCAATAGGCAACATAATGATTTAAAATCTTGATTTAATGGCTCTTGAAATAACAACTTCATGAACAGGTACATAGCGGTTTACTTTGGTATCTGGTTTTTCTTCTTTTAAATGACAGAGTAGGAAGGCAGAAACCTCATTGAGGAAATGCACCCTTGGATGAGTTCCTGGCATCTCCCAGACCTCCATGGAAAACACTTGGTGAAAACTCAGCTAACAAATGGCTTCTCTTCTCTTGTCCTTGGCTGTTTTTTTAAAAGTCAGTCCACTGTGTGTTACTTCCTTTGAAACTTTAATGAGTTAAAACCCACGAAAACTCTTCGTTTTAAAGCGTTTCCAACCAGATCACAAAATGTATGTCCTAATTTGTGTCAACGCCATGAGTAGGACTACATTCAATAAGTTTTAAGTCTCAAAGTTGACATGGCAAGGAAATCTATAGGCTAAATATTACTGTTGGATGATGGCTTATCATCTCTCTCTCTCTCTCTCTCTCTCTCTCTCTCTCTCTCTCTCTCTTTCTCTTTCTCTCTCTCTGTCTGTCTCTCTGTCTCTGTCTCTCTCTGTCTGTCTCTCTGTCTCTGTCTCTGTCTCTGTCTCTCTCTCTCTCCCTCCCTCCCTTTCTTCCTTTCATCTGTATGGGCTTGTGAAGAACACGGGACCTCACCCATGTGACGTAAACATTCTCCCACTAAGCTACACTCAGCCTCATTTCTTATCTTTACATAAAAATAAATGTTAACAGATGTTCTTCTATAGTCTTTCTTCACAGCAGTGAATCATTTTGTTCTGCTCTTTGATACACATTCCACCCATGTTAGAGAAGATTTTAGTCTTCATATTTTACTTATTTGTGTGTGTGTTGGAGGTAGGAGGCAGAAACGCCATGGCGTGCGTGTGGAGGTCAGAGGACAATGTTGTGAAATCAGTTTTCTCCCTAAAACTTTCCCCTGCATCCCAGGGATCAACTTCAGCTCATTGGGCTTATTGGGCAAGTGTCTTTATCCACTGAGTCATCTCTCTGGTCCCTAGAGACAACTATTTAATGCCACCAAGTTATTACCATTCTTTTGGTAGATTCTCTAAAGTTTCAAGAGGCTATAGAACCATAAGCTCTGACTTAAAATCTAAGACTCCCATCATGTCTAAACCTAAAGTTAACCCAAAGCTCTTTACATTTGAAACTTTAAACTTCTTCATTTTGTTGTATTTATACATTTTACTTTTATGTGGTTGTATATGTATAAGTATGTGTATATATCTGTACACACACACATATGTGTGTGAGTATGCATGCCTTGACCTCAGCTCTTCTTCAGGACTCATCCACTTTGTTTTGTTTTATTTATTTTTGTTAGCTATGAAATTATCATCTCACAGTCAGTCAATAGCAATACATTTTCTTAGCTTCTTACATGTGTATTTTTTTTTAAAAAAAATACAGTACCTTCTCTTTGGGCCTTGTATTCGTTTTGCTAATGCACTGTGCATGCTATAGTCATTTTAGTCTTTGTATGAGTGGCTATGTCATATGTGGATGATGAATGGCAATATGGTTAAGTGGGCAATGTAAGTGATTCTTTGTGCTTTTTTCTTCAGACATCTATCATGATTCAGGAGATGTGTATGTTGGTCTAAATTTCATGCCTCTTTCTTGTTTCCTATTTACCCATTTTCATGATTGATTACTTTTTATAGAGACCACCTATCTCTTGACACACACCTTTACTAGCTTCTTCTGTAACATGGAATTCATCACCAACAATGAAATCATGCTACAATATTGTATTCGCCTGTTCTCTTGAGTACTAGCAGTCCTGAGATACAGTCATGTGCTACATAAGGACACTGTTTCCATGGAAGACATACATATTACATAGCGGTTTGGCAAGTTTGTAAGGGAGCTGAGATTTTCTATTATCTTACTTCCATTGTCTGGTCACATTATTGCCATTGCACAAGGCAGTGCTCCTGTGAGCAGTGGAATTACTCTACTGTCGCTCATGTAAAATTATGATCCCTACAACTGTGTTCTCTATGTAATACTTGGAGATGATAAGTGACTGGTTTATGCATCCACTCCACCATAATGTATTGATATTTTTGTGCACATGCCTTCTACTGATGAAAACTAACTCACTGTAAAGAGAATGCCATGGTACTCTGGGAGCATCCTCACGTATATACAGCTTCACATGGCTTTTGACTGAACCAGAGCTGCATCCCATGATTGACATCTACATCTACAAGTGTCTAAGCACTGTATATTTGGACATAGACAAAATTGCCAAGTGGCCCATTCCAGACCATATCCCATCAGTAAGTGACATTTGGCTGTTTCACAATTTAGCTAACCTCATTAATTTTGGGCTCATGTCTCTGGTGTTTGTCTTTACCGATTTGATTTCCCTTGTCTTTGAATTGTATTAAAGTCACCACCATTTTGTCCCTCTGTCTCTCAATCTAGTCAGGCTTTCTAATGACGCTTTGAGGTGCCTACTCCGTTTCAAGTGAGATAATCTTGACTCGGTGTGCTGATCCAGCGTGAAACTTAATAATTGTCAGTGTGAGAACTTAGCTTTTCATTGCAGCCACAGGAAGCTGTGGATCCAGGAAATATCATCGCCAGTTTTTCAACCTCGCCTCTTGAGTCAGCCAAGAATTGCTCAGGCTGGGCCTGGCTCTGCCTTCTTTCTCACAGGGTGCTCCTTAAAACTGATCACCACCATGGAGCTGGACACTGGCCTCCATCTTGCCTGCTACAGAACATTAAGCACAGCTGGGCTCTGGAAATGGCTCTGCCCACTACTTGGAGCTTTGAGCTCTTTTATAACCCAGGAAAATGGTTATCTAGCACCCTGGTTATCGAGCCCACCTGCAAATTGCCTGTGTATTTGTTTCCACATCATCCCTGTGTATCTAGAGCACTGGGATGATAATCAACATGGAGTTACAAAATCCCCTTGACCAAAAAGTCTATACTTGGCAGGTCACAGTGACTGAGAGGTGAAACTTCACTAAGACCCAGACCTCAGGCAATCTGAGAACACTACAAAGTCTCGGGCCTTAGGGTTAAGTTGTGTGTGTGTGTGTGTGTGTGTGTGTGTGTGTGTACATGCACAAGCGAGTGTGAGCGTGCACTCATGCTTGTGGGTGCACGTGTATATATGTTTACTTGCATTTACCTGTGTGCAGAGGCCAGAGGTCAATCTCTTACACCATCTCCACCTCCTCAGTGCTGGGATTACAAGAGTATGCCACCATGCTCAGTTTGAAACACAGGTCCTCAAATTTACACAAGCACTTATCAAGTGTGTAATACCACCCAGCCTTTAGGCAATATCTTGGGTCTTAAGAGATAGCTCAGTTGGTAAAATGTTTCCCTAGCATGCACAAAGCCCGAGATTTGATCCCCAACATCCCATAAGGCAGGAGGACATGGTGCTTAAGGCCCTTAATCCTGATATTCAGAAAGAAGAGGCAGAAGAATCTTGAGTTCAAAGTCATCTTCAGCTACATCGAGAGTCCGATGCCACCCTGGACTATATAAGACACTGCCTTTTTAAAAAAGTAGAAAATAGGAGGAACCATAGTTTTGAAGAGGGGAGGGGGTCTGGAAGAGAGGAATGGAGATAGGAGAGGGCAAACATAATCAAAACACACTATGTACACATGTGAAACTGTCAAAGAATTTGAAAACTGAGAGTTTTAAAAAGATGTTTTGGGGACCGGAAGACATATGAGATGCCATTGATAAAGGAAGAGAAATGAATGTTAGCAATAGCTTCAGGAATCCCCAAACACACCCTTCAACTGCAAGAAAATCTCCAAAGGAGACTACTCAAAATAAGCCAAAACACAGGCATCCCACATCTGTGCTGTCTAAACTCCAGACAAATACCTCATGCTTAAGCTCAGACTCTCCTGGAAATATTGTGACAAAACTTTCTTGTGTGTATTTTTTAAGGGATTTGTTTGTCGGTTAATAGTTTAGGGATTTGGGTTAGGCCTTACAAGAGTTATAAACTCAAGGACTTGGCTTATCAAAATTATGTCTTATAGCTGTTTTGGTGAAGTCGGTGGCCAAGATGCCTTCAAAACAGATTCTCAGCAGAGTCTGTTTCCAAAGGAGTTGGGAGCAATCTTTCTCATGGGAAGCTGATATTCCAGCACATTTAAAAAAATGTATATCTTAGGAAAAATCAGAATGTGAAAAGGTCAAGTAGCCAAATAGGCTGAGCTGATGTCCAAGAACTGTGTGGACAGGAGCTGTTGGAGAAGAGGGGGCAAGCAGCAGAATGACTTGAACAATTTATCTTCTTAATTTTTCCATGGTAAGAGAGAGTCTGGCTTTGCATCCACAGGGAACCAAAGCATAATATTTTTAACCTGAGTTCCTAGAACTACCCTGTCTCTTGGATATATGTCTTTGGCTTTTGCTGTCCACAAATTCCATTTGAACTGCCCCTAATCCCACTAGAACTCCAAAATTCAGAGCATTATTGTCCCCAGTTTTTCCCTGTAGTTCCCCCAAGCAGGGGTAACATCTATTAGGAAACTCGAGAAATGATACAAAGGGCTAGTGTACAGTTTAATTTGCCGTGTATCAGAGAGACCCACATTCAAGCCCAGAATCACAAGATTAATTGTGATTAGTGAAACCTGCATAACTTTATAGGAAGTCAAGTCTGTGTATGCACATGGAGGCTAAAAGAGGGGCTTGGGCACCCTCCTCTATCACACTCCATCTATTCCTTTGAGGCAGGTTCTCTCCCTGAATCTGAGCCTCAAGTTTCCTCAGCTTGGCTAGAGAGCAGCAAGCCCCAGCAATAGCAATTGTCCATGCCTCATGACTGAGCTGGGGTTACAGGAGGAGTCTGGGATCCAAAGTCCAGTTCTCATGATTGAACAGCCAGCTCTGTTCACCACTGAGCTCTCTCCAGACTCACTAAAAGAATTTTATAAAGAAAGATATAATATAGGTGTTCACATCGACACTGTTGAAGGCCCAGGACATCCATGGCCTTTGTTACTGTTATCTAAATTGAGCATAAGCTTGGAGGACATAAATATTTTCCATTTCTTAATATGAAATATAAATTTGGATTAAATATTTTAAAATTAACTGCATACATACATTTGTCTATTTGACATAAACTAATGTCACTTGGGAAGAGGGAACCCCAACTGAAGAATAGCCTCTGTCAGAGTGTTTTGTGGGTATATCTGTGGAGTGTTTTCTTGATTAGGGCCCATCCTCCTCTGAGCAGGCAGCCTTAGGTTATATAAGGAAGCAAGGTAGAAAAGCCACGGAAGGAAAGACAATGAGCAGTGTTCCTCCATTGTCTCTGCTTCAGTTCTTGCCCTGAGGTTCCTGTCTTGGTTTTTTTGCCTTGACCTCCCTTGATGATGGAAGTGGAAGGAATTAACTCTTTCTTTTCCATGTTGGTTACTGTCAGTGTTTGATTACAGTAATAGAAATCAAACTAGGACTCATGGTTATGACATACTATTGGATTGACTCGATAAATTCTGTAATGATCAATCAGAGTAATTAGCACGTCTGTCACCTCAGAAAACTGTTATTGGGTGGTGGTAGATGAGAACATTCGAATTCTTTTCTGCTAGCTATCTGTGCGGTACACTATGGAAGCCATATCGCCTTCCGTGTACTGGCATGTTGGGGCTTACCCATGTGTTAGCTAGCCTTGCCTCTTCCCCCCTCTCCCCTCTACCTGGGATGTGCTAATCACTGTTTAGTTGTCTTTATCTATGGTTCCATAAGCAAATGAGGTCATGCAACATTTGTCCCTTATTCCTGGATTAGTTCACTTAACAGCTTCTGAATATGTCCTTTTTGTCATAAATGACAAGATTCCACATTTTATTTTTAGTGGGCAACTAATACCTAGCCATATATTTACTACCTCTCATTGATCCTCCCCCAGGTTGATTTCCCATCTGAGATACAAGTATGCTTGCTGCAGTAAGCATGGGCATGTCTCCTCAATATATTGATTTCATTGTCTTTATGCACACAAGCAGTAGTGTGGTTGTTGGATCATAAGGCATTTTTATTTTTAGTTAGTTATTTTTTAGACCTCTATATTGTTTTCCATAGCTGTAGTAATTTATATTGCCATCAAAAGTGTGTAAGGGACCCAGTTTTTCCCTTTATTCTCTTGCCAACATGTTTGTCCTTTTGCTAACAGCAATTATGACAAAAGTGAGGTGATGTCTCACGGTTTGATGTGGATTTATTTCTCTGAAGGTTGGCAATGTTGATCATTTCACTCACAGATGTGTTGGCCATTTCTATGTCTAGTTTTACAAACGTCTGTCTATTCATGTATTTTGTCTCACTTTAAAAATCAGGTTCTTGGGGGAATATTTTGCTCCTCAGCTTCTTGGGTTCCTTGTGTATTTTAGATGTTAGCCCCTTGTCAGTTGTATAGTTTGCAAATGTTTCCTCCCTTTCTGTATGTTGTCAAAGATCCTATAAACAACCGTCTCCAAACAATCTTTATAAAACAGAAGAAGACCAGATGGTGGGGTTGTAACCCTCTTTCTGAAGGTGGGGTATCATGGAGAGTTCTATGGGTTCAGCTGCTTCAAATTACCTCCTGCTTCAACAGCCACTCTCAGCAAACCGGACACTGTATGTATGGGAGGGTTAATGAAGGCGAGGACTAAACTCCTATTTAGAAACACAGCAGAGAATATTTAGTCAGATCAGTGCAGTTTCTTGCCACACGGCATCTCTGGAACAGCGAGCATTTTATACACACACATTTCCCAGTAGATGCTCTTCTGAATTAAGTTAGTGGAAGAAGGAGTTCTCCCTGTGGATCAAAGACAGTGGACCACTGATTGTACCTCTTTCTTGTTACATGGTCTTTTAGTGCTGGGCACAGAGAGAGGAACTGTCACTGTGGAAACAATGGACAGTTCAGGGAGATGAGATCTTGGGTGGTGCACGCAGCTTATATACAGAACCTGGTTCATAATAGACACTCACTAGTAGTTTTCCTATTTCTAGAAGTTTCCCTGTGCTGCTCATCTTGCATCATCTGGAATGGTTTTGGAGATTAGCAGGAAGATCAGGAGAGAGTGAATATATATATTAAGATATGTATATACATATACATATATATACATATACATATATACATATCTTAATATATTATTGAAGGGATCTTGTAGCTAAACAAGTTAAAGGGATGGTTTTGCCACTCATTTTAGTTTTTAAAAAAGTTTTAGTGTTCTTAAATCAATAAACTAAATATTAATCTATATAGACTTATGAAGCATGGTGTGCTGTTGTGGCTTATCTTCATGATGTTATATGTCTAAACCAAGCCAATCAACCTGTCTATTCCCAAAGAAAATTATCACCTACTATTTTTCGCTTCAAAAATGTCCTGGTGGATCATAGTCCTCTCCTAGTCCAAAACCTTGGGTGTCAACTGAATTTAGACTTTTTTTTTTCAATTTAGAAAGGCAATGCAAAAGCACATACTATTTAAACATGGATTGTCTTCAGTCTAGTCTGAGCACATTCATACAAACAATAACATTACAATTACTGTAGGAAAAAAAACCATGTTTGCTCACTCTGAATGAAAGGAAGATTGTAAATAGTATTCAAATTGGGTTGGGACACCAAATGCATTTTAGCTTAACTTAAACAGAAACAAGATTTCCCATATTTTAATATTGCACACAAGAGCTTGCTGGTCTTAGATAAATCACACCAAGGAGTATTGACTGGGTTGTCCAAGGAGCCTGATCTGTATTCTAAAGTATGTTTCAAATAACCAACAAGACAAGCATTCAGAACACAACCCATTTGTCAATGGGAGGCGAGGCGCAGCAAGAAAAGTAACTGAGGGGCTGGTGAGATGGCTCAGCGGGTAAGAGCACTGATTGCTCTTCCAAAGGTCATGAGTTCAAATCCCAGCAACCACATGGTGGCTCACAACCACTTGTAATGAGATCTGACGCCCTCTTCTGGTGTCTGAAGACAGCTACAGTGTACTTATAATAAATAAATAATAAATAAATCTAAAAAGAAAAAAGAAAAAAAAAGAAAAGTAACTGAGACTTAAGTTTTTGAACCATCAACAAAGATCACATAATGGTGCCTGTGTCAGGCAGGCAGGACTTTTCCTAGATGGTGATTCTGGCTACAGCTTGCCAAGACTTCAGGCTTGAAAGGCTGTGCTTTCTCTTTTTTCTCATTTCCCTGTTAATTCCTCTGTTTCTCTTTCCTCAGAAATAGTTAGTTTGGCCTAGATTTTGTGCTGATGACACTCAGGCGTGGTGGCTGTCACGTCTTAATCAGGGCAAGTTGATGAAGTGGGGAGGCCACAGTGATTTCAGTTTTATGGGAGCCACACTTTTTAAATATATATTATATATATATACATATATATTATATACTATATATTATATATTTGTTTTAATTCATGGAATGATATGTCTTTGAGATCATGTAACCGAATTAAAAATATTAGGGGTAACAGATCCCTGGTGGACCAGTGGCTACTACAGGGAAGTGGGATTCTGAGTACAGCTTGTACATAGTGCCTTGCTTATTAGAGCTCCCAATGGTAGTTTTGTTACTCCTAGAAGCCTCCCTATGCTGCCTCTGCTTTTACTTGCATCCTCTGGAATGGTTTTGGGAGACTGGCAGGCCAGAGCAGTAGAAAGTAAATGGAGAATTGGTGAGAAACATAGCTCTTCCTTGAACGAACTATTTCAGAGTTAACCATGATACGCGTCAGTACATTATTTGGCTCATCCCATGAAAGAATCTAAGATCTACAGAGATGTCTGAACTCACAGTAGAAACGTGGGTAATTTAACCCAGTTGCCATGGAGGACTCAAGAATTTGTAAGTGGTTTGTCATTAGGAGTTCCGGTGATATAAATGCCTAATAAACAACCCCCTTTTATTATTTAACAACCATAGGAGACAATAAAACCATAGATTTTTGTTGTTTTCTTGCTGTGTTCCTGATGGTGACATTGAACTTTGACATACCTCTGCTTCCCAAGCCCTGGGGTTACAGGTGTACATCACAGTGCTTGGTTTTATAGTGACCTGGGGGTGAACCCAGGGCTCCACGCATGCTAAACCAGGACTCAATACCTGAGCTACATCACCAGCTCCTGGAGTTTTTTTAATTTTCTTTTTAACCTTTCAGAATAAAAATCCCAGAGAGCCTCGTTATAGTGTGTATTTATTACGCCATAGGTCAGGGGAGGTCATTGTAAATCTTTTTGCCTACACCTGACAAAATGCAGAAAGCAGAGTTGATTGGGCTCCAGGATCTTATAGGATCGTAACCACATGGTCCGGTATGTGATTTCTCCTGCACTCTGCAGGTCCCTATAGTCTCATATTGTCAGCAGTTTTGAGTGTCTTTGGGGTCTTGTTTACACGACCAAATTACAAAAAATCAGTGCAATGGTTTCTTGGGTTCCCATCCCTCTTTGACTCTAAGGTGTCCACAGCTCCGATGGCTATAGAGAACTTGACACAGCAGAATCTTACCCCTGATCTCCTTTGGCAACTGTTTCCTATCGTTAGTGACATTGATGAAATCCCTTTATGTTTTGCTGTGAGGACAGGTGGATGAAAATTCTGAGCAGGAACATGGAAATTAATTATAATACAAACTCCATCAAAGTCAAACAGCGATGCATTTCAACACTCTATCTGCCTCTCCCTGCCCCCCCAACAAAAGTAAAAACACTTTATAAACACTTTTTAAGTAGAAATGTCACCAGTCTTTGTGTGATGTTAGAGATAAAAGTTGAAGCTCATTTATCCTAACCCCCAAGAAAGGATCCTTTATTGTAGTTATTTATGGAGATTCCTTGTTACCTTTCAGTTATCCTTGACTCTTCCTGTTTCTGTTGGCTCTGGCATCATTTGGAGAGCAGTGTGTTTTTGCATAGCATGTGCACTTTTTTCTTCCCCCCAAAAAGTGCAGCAAATTCAACACTGCAAGCATTTTTTCTTTCTTTCTTTCTTTCTTTCTTTCTTTCTTTCTTTCTTTCTTT